>PVKA01002947.1:0-105000 GCA_004027165.1 Ctenomys sociabilis | reverse complement strand
GGCAGAGGCAAGTGAATGGAAGTAGGAAGGACCCGAACAACCCACAACTGACTTTCCTGGGTGACTAGCTCCAAGATCTGTAGGAAATGGGGTGGCACGGTGCTGAGTAGAAATCCCCACCTCACACACCTGTACTGCCACCGCACAGTAAAACTAATTTTTCTTCCTTTCTAGCCTTCCTTTCCCTATAAGAAAATTCCTTCCTCCAGATCTTATATGTTGCTTCACCCATTTGCTTTCCTAAAATCAAAACACATCCCTTGTGTTTACAAAGGATGATAGCAGAAATTCTGGCTGAAAATAACATCCTTTAAACTGAAACTATTAACTATACAAGTTGCTTTCAATGTTGTTTCCCTCTAGACCAAGATGGAAATCCCCAATAAAAGCCAGAAATAACCAAAATTATTACTATTATGCTGTTTAGATGTAGGGAGAACAAAAGTACACTTTAAATCTCCTCCCCAAATTTTGATTTCCTGATAATTTTAAACACTTTGTAACAATTTAAAGATCCAGGTGGTGGTTATTGGTAAATTAGGATGATTTAATTGATACAAATTTCAAGTTTATTTTGCCTTATTTATCAATTATTTACTTTCCCAAACCAGAAGAGCTATTTCCTTATTTCAAAAATCTCAATTTGTTTCCAATACCCTATTGCTTGCTCATCCTTATTTTAAGAGACACCTAAAAAACTGTTATGTGCTTACACATAGTACAAACATGGGGCAGCACTGCCAATTAACACTATTAAACTTTATCTATTTTCAAATATCTGAAAGGTTACCATTGTCTTCTAAGGCTAGAAGTGGTTTTGTTTTCATAAGATTGGCTAAGAAATTACAACCTTACAGGTATCTGATATTAAGTCATTTTCAGCAAAAGAAACAGGAACTGAGGTTGCATGGTGGCAGTGAGATTGGAGAACAGACAGCATTGTCAGTGTAGATAATTTTCACCCTGAACACAGTGTGTGTGGTTTTAAATTTTTCAACTCTTATCCTATAGTTGCCAAGATTTCCCTCTGCATGATGGATGTACATTGTGTACAAGATCTGTGGATCTGAATCATCAAAAGACTGTATTGTGAATGGCTCCAATCTGGGGGTTGGGGGTGGAAAATGTGGGAAGCCCAGGTCCCTTCTTAGATGCCCGCAGTTCTACAGTTCTGAGTCTCAGCCAACATGAAGCCCAAAGGTAATCTTTGCAGGTGACTTTTACACTCGTGTAGGCAGCCAATGCTTCATTGCAGAAGCAGTGACTGCCTGAGCAGGAATCTAATTTCATTTTGCAGACGCTTATGAGTTAAATAGGACCCCCAGGCACCAAGTGTGACACTGTCCCAACCATAGAGTGACAGCCTTATCCTTCTAGGCAAAGGAAGGACTAATGACTTGAAAACAAGTCATTGAGGATATTTTTATAACTTGCTCTCACGTCATAAAAACAAGTAACTTCAACAAAAAATGGTATCAATTTTAAATACATAGAAACCAGGAAACTCACTTTTTACAACTGAGTGTAATTCATCTTTCATACACAACATATGCTATAATTTCCTTGTTGCATGCAATCACTGAAGATCTGCAATGTATCACAAAACAATGTGGAAAAAAACTGTGACTTCTCTTTCTTTCAGACTTAATTACAGTACTATAATAAAGCTGTGATAAGGTCAAGCAAAGTGTGATATACTTGTAAATCTATGCTTGCCTATGTGCAACCCAGCCTACAAGATTATGTTTTTGAAATTCAGAGGAAATTTAAAAACAACAGTGGCTTACCTATCTTTTTCATAAATTATAATCTTTCCATTGTGACTTACCCATCTTTTATTTCTAGGCCCCAGTGAAGCTTTAGAATCCCCAAACCTCAATGGGCCTGGAAATTAACCCAACTTTGGTCTAAGATGCTGGGACTTCCTGCTTGGGACCTTGCCCACAGATCTTATTTCTCAGTTTGAAACTAACATCCACACATTGTTAATACATCTGCTACAGTAAAAGTAACAGACATCAGGGGACAGAGAAGAATTCTGCAGAACATAGATCAGGAAGGGGTATGCCAAAAAAGATACTGCTTTCCCTCCCCACTATCCTAACAGAAAAAAGAAACGAACAACAACACCTATCCAGCTACTAACTAGGTCTGTTCTCAGTGATTATAAAGAACTACCTCAATTCTCAATTTCTAGGGAACGCAGGTTCACCAAGTTCATTGCTAGTTTTTGGAGACAATGAAGGTTGGGACACTGATGAGATTTTGGTACTTTATAACCTATGATTCTCTGGTGGCTCTGGAAACAAAATGAAATTAGATTCCTGCTCAGGCAGTCACTGCTTCTGCAAACCTCTGATACCGGGATCCTGAAGGAAAAAGCTTCCAAATTTCACCAAGAAGGCTCTGCAGAACTGAAAGGGACTGCACATGAAAAAAGGGCTTCTGGGATCATTTGTGGACAGTCAGAGCCAGGGTGTTTGGAAGTAGGAATGCTGCTGTAACTTACACAGGTGGAATTCTATCCCTAAGAGCTTTTCCAAGGAGTTCTCCAGCAGATCCCATAACCTCTCCCTAGGCTTTGGAACTTCACCTAAAGCTGGGAGAAGTCTCCAGCATACAAAGTTTTCTTTCATTTTAAAGTACATAGGGAAAACTTCTCTTTCATTGAAGGTCCTGAAGAGAATCAGGAGAGTACATTTCTCTGCTTTACAAACACCACCCATCAACTTACCCAGGGTGCTGCAGTGGGCCAGCAAAAGACCAGGTAAAATATGAGAGAGGAAATTGGACCTTACAATAGAAGTAAAAAAAAAAAAAGCATTCTAGTCCTCTTTTTTCTCCCTGCTTCTCTGTCTCCTGTGACTCTTAACAATAAGCCACCAGGGTCTCCTAGGAGAATCCGTTTCTGCTCTTAAACGGCCCTTTTCCAAGGAGGAACAAGGTCTGTCTCCTGATGTGGGGCCTCAGATGCTTTGTTATTACAACTTAAATTTTGTCATTGCTTCTTTTCAAAGATTATTTGAAATGAATTGTTTCTTTTGTTGACTATACAACAAACGACCTCTGCTAATCTTATATTTTATCTCCCTAACATATGGAAAAGCTATTTATTCCAGCCAATCACAATAAAGTAAAGAAAACCCCATTTTATGGAAAGGTATATATCACTAGTCTGTTGATCATTAAAGATATGATTACCAGTGAAAACCCTCTGAAGGTGGCACATTTATTCTTCCAGGAACAGATGGGGACACGCATTTTCCTTGCAAATACTTTTGAAATTGCTCTACTGGTAGCAGTATAAAAATGATATACAGATGCCAGGGCCTGCATGGCCAGGATGAGTATGCCAGATTTACACAGTAAAGCTTTCACACGCGGGCTGTCAGTTTTGATTGATCTCTACTATACCTCAGGAACTTGTTGACTAGGTAAAGAAACAGTGCAAATAATTCACTGCAGCAAGTCAGATAATTCACACAACCAATCGGTCTGCTTCACTTTCTGGTTGTGACATACGAGCTTTCCCTACGAAGACGCATCATTTTCCAGCTTGAGCAATATTCAATGTCAGGGAAGAAAAGGTATTAAAACCACACAAAAGGAGTTGCACTATTGCAGGATGAGAAGTTATTTTGGTAATGGGGGCCAGATCCTGCTGTACTTTAAGTCCTACCAGGGCGTTCAGGCCCAATTGTCATTATCATATTGATTAAAAAAAGTTCATCATAGTACAATTTTAGGTTTAATGCCAACAGATTGGGAAAGAGCAAAGAATTATACCACAAAAGCACAACATTCTTACCGCAGGGACGTTTCCCTGTTCCAGTTCATTGATGGAGTTGATTAAGTTTAAATGAAGCAGACACTGGATAAAAGTAAGGGTATTGACCACTGGGCACTGCGATCCGTGCTTGAAAGGACCTGATACATGCAGAAAAGCAAGATTTGCTAAATGCTCTAATCTTCAATCAAATCTTACATCAATACAGACAAAGTTTGGTAATGAGAGATTCAATGAAGCATGCGGGAGAAAGAATTAATCCTCTTGGTCTAAACTGGCTTCAACTTTGAAGCTTGCTCCGAAGGAAAGACAGTTATCTAAATGCTAAATAAGAAACTTATTGTACTTTTCATGGCATGCTAATCTTTTGTCTATTTCATCTCTATTATGTGTATGTTCATAGACTGCAGTTGTCATGGTGATTATATCTAGCCACGCTCAAGGGATGGTGGTGAGAAGCCAGGAGTCAAGGTGGAAAAGACCCCCACACAATTCACAGCACACGCGCAAGCATAAGCACACACACGCACACATGCACACACATACACATGGAAAGGAGACACAAGATCCCTTCCAGACTCTTCCTGCCAGGACTTGAGAAGGTTGGGTTTGTGCCTTCCTGTTCTTTAGCACAGTAATGGTGGGGAGGGGGTTAAGCATCCTTCCTACCTGGAAATCATCTCCCCACATTTTCCCAGATTTTAGTTCAGAAACTCCATCTTAACTTCACCGATGCCCCTTCTGCATCTGTGACTGACATCCAGGACTGTTGGTAGGAGGGCAAGGCTGGAAAGGGAACTGACTGGAGAGGAACATAAAGAAGTACAGGCTTCAACACTAGTGGATGGACTGCTTCCAGAGGGTTGTGCCCAGGAGCATGAAGTTAAGTCATCTGCTCCTGAATACCAAGGGAGTTTGAATTCCAAAGGAGCAGTCCACTGCATCCCTGGTGAGAGGTGGAAGCTACAGAGTCACCCTGGGCCTTGGCAACCAAAGGTGACCCTGGGCCCTTTATGTGTTTTACAAAAGTTGCCAAATTAAGACAGGATTATAACTGCTCTGAGTCCTTGTCAGGGCTGAAAGGTTGGGAGTCTCAAATATGCCCCAGCAGTGTTGATGAAAAGCTTAAAAAGTAATAACAGGGAGAAAGAGCGAGGAAAGTAACATGTATAACTCTTATTAAAGAGAAGAGCCACAGAGAGGTTGTGAACTTGAATCACTGTTTGAACTTTAATTTGTTCATTAACAGGATTTGCCCCTCACTGTGAATGTTATTACTTCCTTTTGCCGCTCTGCAACAACTCTGGGCAAAATGAAAGAGTCTGGCAAAAAGTTAAATGTCTGGTAATTAATTCATTTAATTGAAAAAGGGGGGGGAGAGGAAAAGAAAGGTCCCACTGCATGAGAGAAAGCAGGGGCTGGAAAAGGAGCAAGGCTGAAATCTGCTTGGAGGCCCTTTCCAAGGCCAACCACCAATAGAAGACATGAGGCTGGCCTCTGACAAGGTCCCTTAAGCACCTCTGAAATTAATGCTGGCAGCACCCTAAATACCCTCTTTCCAATGCTATCTGCCTCTGGTCCAAACCCCCTGCCCAGAGTTTTACCCAGTGACTACTTGGATGATCTATTATGGTGCACAGATATCAGAAGTTCTAAGCAACATATATTCATTAAATATTTCATTAAAAAACAGGAGTCTTCCTGTTCTCTTCCCTGCCTTGCCTTGAGTTGAGCCTCTTTGGCAGTTTTCCCTTTCCAGGCAAGAGTGTAAAAGGAAATATCAGGAACTTGACATAATCTGAATTTTTGCATCTCAATCAGCCTAAAGATCATGTTTTCTATCCTCTCCATCCCAGCCAACATTTCAAATAAATTCAGGAGTAACACATGCTCCTTGCCTTTGCCCAGAAGGGGCAGGACTAAGCCAGTTCACTTTGTCTCTTAACTTCCCAGACTCTACTTTTTCCTTTGTCACTAGGTCCTTCTGTGTTTGTTAACCAATACATATACACCCTCCTGTGTGAAGACCAATGTGCACTTAGATACCTCAAAGCATGACGTTGGCTGCTACATCCCTCTACCTACAGTAAACTTCAGGAAATGATCAGTCAAGTTATTCTTTACTATTTAATGTTTAAAGAATACCACAACCATGATTTTTCTAATATTTTTAAAAAATCATATAATCAATATGCTTTTCTTTAGAAATACAAGTTTCTACTATCTACTATTCCATTATAAAACTATGGTCAGAAAAAAAAAAAGAGGTAGGGAGAGAATATGAGACATACAAATAAATTCCACAGAATTCAAAACAAACAGTTAGGTTTGTTTTTTGTTGTTGCTTTAATTTTAAAGAGGTTGGTTAAATTCAGGGTCTTTGCACTGAGTTAAATCCCCAGCCTTTTTTTATTTTTTGAGATGGTGTCTCACTAAGTTGCCTAGATTGGCATTAAACTTGTGATCCTCCTGCCTCAGCCTCCCAAGTAGCTAGTGTGCACCAACATTCCTGACATGGCTAATTAAATCACTTCTCAAAACCAGATAAAGGATAGAATGTTGTCCAAATTATACAGTCACCAAATAAATTAAGACGTTACAATTGCTTGGCTAGGTCCTCCCCATTTATCTCAGTGCTTCTTGTTAAGCAAATCTTAATCTCGAATTCTACATAGTTATAAATAATCTGCATGTATGTACTGCTGAAAAACAGGTGTAGATACAATTAGAATTAATAGAAAGGGGACAGGGGCTTTTTAAAAGGGGCTATTTTATAAAGTGAAGCAGTTATGGAGCTTATTTAGCATCAAAGTTACATCACACCTTTATTGTCCCTGGATACTGAGTGAACTCAATTTTCCAAAATTGTGCATCTATTCTAGTTTTGTTCTGGTCAACTGACACTAAATATTAAGTCTACAAACAAAACAAAACAAATGAAAAAGCTCCCCTTCTCACTGAGCTCTAAGCTGTAAATCAGCTTAAGGAGATGAGGTCTAGCAGCCCTGCCGCTGTCCTAATCTAGACCTTGATCACCTTACATATGCACCAGCGCGTTTCTTCCTTCCAACACAGCCTTCAGAACACCCTGAGATTATCTATCCTAAACTCCTGCTTTACTCCAAAGTCTTTATAGTTCTTATTATTTGTAACAGCCTAGGTCTTTAAATTGGCCTCAAGCCTGCTCCCCACCCTACCCAGAGAAACTAATTGCCCTTTCTGATTGTTTTCTACTACTTGCCTACAGCACACAACACAGTCCTTCAGCTAGACAGCTCTCTCACTGTCTTCTGAAAACACAATATGAATTATTTTTATTTAACTGAAGATACCATGCATCATGAAATATTCTTTGATTTAATTCCTTGAACTTAATTTGATGGGTGCAACCCCTACCATTATTAAAATGGTATATGTCAAATTTAAAAGAAGTAATTAAAGTACTTGTCTACCATAGATTTCACAGCCAGCTAGGATTCTCTGGATTAATAGTCTGGTTCAAAAGCTGGTATATCCTCTCTGACAAAATTAAACAAAAAAGGGAATACAAATGAAGGACCATTTTGTATCCATATATTCAAAATAGTTAGGATAGATATACATCAACTTTCTCTTAATTCAATGATTAGAAAGATTTGTTCAAATAGTGTTTATGGACAGGATATCACATTTGCATCTTGTACTATGAATAACCACTAAGAAGACAAAAATATGAAATGCATGAATTATTGAAACTGTCCTACTAAATGGTTTTGAAACTGTCTCATTGCTACTTGTTTCTCAATAAAATTAATTATTTAAAAAGCCGGTATACTTTCCAATCTGGCCTTCTCCCAAACCTGCTGTGCTGTGTTTTGATCACTCTCCCCCTTTGCCATCTAAAATGTCTTCTCAATTACATTCTACATATCTGAATTCCACCTAGTCTGCAAATCAAGAAGAAAATTCCTACCTCTGTATTGAAATTCCTATCTCTGTCTCTTGCTATCAGCCTTGGCTTAATGCTGAATGCTCACCTACAGCACTCACTGGGCACTATCACTTTCTGCCCTGTATTGTCAATTTTCTTTTTATTTGATCCCTTCCAACCAGAACACAAGATCCTTGATGCTGGGAATTTGTATATTCCCTTATATTTCTCTCTTACTCTACAGAGCCCAATAACATAGTTCCCATTTGTTAAGCACTTATCTCATGCACAACAATCTTTACAAGTAGATATCCTTATTGTCCCCCTGCCAGACCCCTTGAGACAGGATCTTGCTCTGCATTCTAGGCTGGACTTGAATTCACTGTGTAGTCCAGAAGTGATCCTCTTGCCTCAGTTTCACAAGACCTAAGAATATAGGCATGCTCTCCATACTCAGCACTGTTGTCATCTTGTAGATTTAAAAAAACTGAGGCTCTAGGAGGGAGAGATAGCTCAGCAGCATAAACACCTGCCTGGCAAGCATAAGGTCCTGAGTTCAATTCCCATATCGCAAAACCAAAATAAAACAAAACAAAAAAACTGAGGCTCAGAGAGATCAATAAATTTGGAACATAATGTCACAATCAAACACCACTTTTCCTTAAATGCTACACCACACTCTAGCTCACAGAGTGTGAATTAATGAAATGTCATTATGTGCAGCATGCTGAACAAATCTCCTGGGAGTATCCATCTATCACGGTTTGAATCTAGATGTCCCCTACCTCCAAAGCCTCACGTAGTCCTAAGTGGGGCTTTTTGGAGGCGGTATGTGATGCTGAAATCAGTAGTGCCCTACCCTGGGTGTCAGCGCTACCTACCCAGTGTGCATACCTTGCATAGAGTACAATGGTATGGACTGAGACCTCTATGAAGTATAGACTGAAATAACCCTTTTCTCCTTTAACTTTGTGTGTCAGATATTTTGTCTCAACAGCAAGAAAAGTAATGTATTGTCTAACCATTACCTCAGAGAAAAAGCACTGCTTTTATTCTTTTGTAGGTACTAAAAGTCAAAAGAAGGATATGTATGTAACCACCATACAACATACCACTTTTTGAAACTGCCTTTCTAGGAACCATAAGCTCTCCCCCAACCCACATTGGTGGGACTTAATATCCTCTCCTTTCCATATCTGTACTGATCTTCTAGAAAATGGGGGTGGGCATTAACCTTCCCCCAGCATCTTTGGTATCTTTTAATACAGTCCACACAGGAAAGCAGGATAAAATGAAAGATACAAATATTCATTCTTTAAATGGCTTTCAAGGATTGGGTTAGGGCCTTGCTATCTCTTCAGCAGAAATGGATTGCTGCTGCAGTAGGAAGAATAACAATTGGAAAAGTTTTTTTTTTTTTTTTCAATGTTCATAGTTGACCAACTAAGCCAATATGTGGAATTCAAGTCAGCTTCTTGTAAGTCATGCATGTGGCAACCTGCTTTAGTGAAACTGCTAAGAAAAGAAGATTGAGAATATGAGAATCAAGAATTAAGAAGCATGGCCAGTTTTTTCAAAGGAGATTATCCCTTCAGTGCCAGTGATGCAGATCTGGGTTTAACAGTACTGAAGAAGCTACCAGGTTTCTTTACACGCAACAAGTCTGTAGGAAACAGACCAAACCATTTTGATATGGCAATAGAGTGCTTCTTATAAGTCAGAAAGGAGGAATAATGACTATACTACTCATATGTCTCTGTATCCATAGCTAGTAGATATAGTTTTTACTCAGAAAAGACAGAGAATAGAGTCTATCTTGTGCCCTGACCTTCTGGGGAGGGCCACTTCACCCAATTTCTGGACAATAACCATACTCATCAAAACAGACAAGATTACAAGTTCCAGAATGTACAGATGGCTAAAATAAGTGTATTCTTTTTGTCTTAACTCAGACTTGGCTAATACACATGTACAATCTAACTTTGGGATGAAAGAAATTACTGTGGGAAGAAATTACTCAGTTTTAGATCATTGCGCAGTTTCTTTATCTGCAGCAACACTTACAGTATTTCATTTAAGTGTGAAAGCTCTTTCTTCATTATCCTCTGGCCTTCACCACTACTGATCGTCATGATCTGGATTCCCGCCAATCACTAAGGACCTCATGGTGCTGTCACACTAAATATATCAGACCTGAACCTTTGAGAAAATTCCTGCTCACTATACTTCTTCTGCTTTTCTTGGTTCTTCATATAGTTTCAATTGGAGTTGAATTTGAATTATTTTTCTTAAGTTTTAAGATGCTTTCTGCTGGTTTTGGAGTGATTTAAAACCTTTCCTCTAATGAATTCAGCTAATTACAATTCAAAAACTCCATGAATTACCTCAGTCCTCTTAGTCTCTTTTTCCTTTGATGTTTTTCTAACTTCTTCCTATATTCTGGTATTGACTATGCTATGAGTTTAAATTTTCTAAGAGCTTCATGATTCTGTATTTTGTACAATAAGTGGCCTATTACTAACTTACAGCAGTACAAAGGGATTCTTCCTTTTATGTACCTTGAGGTCCTCATTTAACTATGAGGACAAATGTTTTAGTCCACAGATGAGGCCTCACTTGTAGTCTAAGCAGACTGTGTTCATTTGGACATTCTTTCTTTTTGAAACAGGTCATGCTATGTAGTTTAGGCTGACCTTGAACTCCTGTGGATCCTCCTGCCTCAGCCTTCAGAGTCCTGAGATTACAGGTTTGTACCACCATGCCTGGTGGCTGAGTTATTTTTAACGTAAAATATTAAAAATTGTATTCTACCTTGCTCACTAGGTAGAATACAAGTTAAGACTGACATCTTAGTTGATTATAATTTTTCTATTTCAAGGAACGTAAGCGCTAATTCAGTGCGGTTACATAAGGCAATCCTAATTTTAATCATATCTTGAATTTTCCCACCAAATTCTACATTCTAGAACTTAATAGCTTTTAAAACCATCCCAGAATCGTGAACTCTCATAAATTCGAAAATCTACATATCAGACTCTTGACAACTTTCTGAGGTAACATATCTGTATAGCACACATCAACGTACTACATATGTATATGACTGTTAAATTAGCAATTCATTGACAAAGAGATTTTTAAATTCTGAATAAGCACTTTTCTTTAAGACAAGAAAAGTGTCTTTGCAACTACTCTTATTCCAATGGAGCTTCCACTGCTCAAACTATGTTAGTATAATGACTTTAGAACTAGTTTTTTAAAAGTCATTCCAGAAAGCCATATAATTATCTTTTAATTTGCTCTGACTTCAAGTTATATTACCCTAACTTGACCACCCACCTCCTTCTTCAGGGCACTGATAGACTGGATGGAAGATGACTTGCCACCTCTAAGTCTTTAGAAATAGTGGCTATGGAAGAATTCTCAGCAAGGCTTGAGTAAGTGTCAGGCTTCCAAAACTACTAGTTTGATGAGAACTCTTCAAAATACATGTTTAAGTTCTAGCACAGCTGTTAAAACGCAGACATTTCTTTATAGCTCTATTTTGATTACACAGAGTTTCACGCCACAGAACAATATTAGGGCTAGTGCTAAAATTATTGCTAATATCTTGGCTTCATTATCATACTCTACAAAATTTTATTTGCATTAGGTACGTCTTACAGATTTCACACAAAATGTTTTGACTCAAGGCTTTAAGGCTCTTTCAAAATAACTGAAGAACAGCATAGCCCCTTCAATCATGTAAGTCTTTTCAACTTTAAAAGAAAAAAGTTTTAAGGAGAAAAATTGGCACTGTGAATAAGGACAAGTTGAAGAAAACTTTGATTCCTAATTTATTTCCTTGATTTGCCACTTGAAGGCAGTAAATACAATCTTCCATTTTAAAATAAATGCGCACAGTTATTTAACTCTTTCCTAATAATATTCCATGAGTTTTCTGCAGCCAGGAAAAAATATACATTAGTTAAATTTCACAACTGTTTGTGAAATGCCTAGCTGGATCATATCCAGTGGCCAGGTGACGTGGAATACCTATAACAACTAGTGAATATACTTACTAAATAGAGGAAAAGAAAAACATGTGGGTCAATATATATGGAGTTCACTATAAAACCATATAGTACTTCACTCATGTAAATACAGCACTGGCTACTGTACAACGTCAAGAATAAGTCTTTGCTTATCCTTGGAACTGACTTTGGATTTGAATTTCCCAATTATGTCACTTTTTTAAAATGTCTGGTTTTATAAACAAAACTCTCTCACTGACTTACCATAGCAATTCTGTTTTTCAGCTTGTATTACAGAATAGAAATAAAAGATCCTCCTTTCTGTGGGGGTTTTGTGAGTACCTTGATAAATATCTACAAAGTCATAAATGTTACTACCTCCTTCAGCATTTTAAAAGATGTCAACCAAACACAAAATACTTTTAGTGTATGAATTAAAATGCTTCTTGCTGATGGCCTTGGATGTTTCCACGTAAGACAGCGTGTCAAGACCTGGTTTACCTATTATCTGTCCTTCCAGCATGCACTGACATCACACTTCATAATAGCTCGGTATAATGCTCGCTATCAAATTGCCTGCATGGACCCCCCCCCCCCCCCCTGGATGGACATCACATATTAGCGTGACAAAGGTCTAAAAAACTAAGGACAGATGTGAAGGCCGTTTCTGAGCACAGGGGATGGAGGGGCACGCTAGGCAAGAGCTCGAGGGCCTCAGTTGTTTTGCTTTGATTTACCCGAGAATGAAGAAACCTGGAGATACCGCGGATGGGGGGCGCTCCCTGGCAAGGGCCCCAGGACTCGAGTAGGACAATGTTTTTCAAGTTCGAACTCATCCAGGAATGAACAGGCCTTCGGTCCTCTGGTTCGTCCCCATGACCGGCACATAACGGCACACACTTCTGCGGGGGCCTGAAAGCGAGGAGAGTGGAGGGCGGGCGTGACCGTCGCGGGGTCGGCTGTGGTCTCGATCCGGGCCCCCTGGGACTTTGCGAAACGCTCCGGGCTCAGAGGCACGCACGGCCCGCGCCATCCGGGAGACCGCAGCGCCGCGCCGGGTCCGCGGAGGGCTGGGCTCCGCCGACGCCACAGCTCTGCACCCGCCGCCTCCCCGCCTGCGGCCCGAGACCCCGAGCGGCCCGGGCCGCGCCAGGCCCCGCTGGCCGAGCGAGCCCAGAGAGCAGCGCCGGGGCTCGTCTGCACCGCGGGGCGCCGAGGGGAGGGTGGTCCCCCCGCGAGCGCCCGCCCGAGCAGGACCTTCGGCCAGAGCGAGATTCTCACCTCAGAAGACCGGTGCCGCCGCCTGCAGGGGGAGGAGAGCAGGCGGGCGAGGGCCGCGCCGGGCCCGGCCGCGCCGGGACCTCGCTGGGAGGACGAGCTGGTAGCGGAGCCCCGGCCCTCGACGTCCGAGACGCCTCCTCGGAAGGGAGGCCTCTACCGTTCGGCCGCGGTCCTGCAGCCGCGCTCGCGCGGCCTTGCCGCCCGCGCAGGCCCCGCCCCCTCGCCGACGCAGGCCCCGCCCCCACCACGCCTCCTTTTCCCCCTCCCTCCTCTCCTCAGCCCGCTGGGTGCTAGCGGCTCTTTCCTGGAGACGAACACGAAGTGACGTGGAAACCATTCCACCAAAATGAGCTGTGATATCCTTTTGATGGCTATAATTTATTCCAAACGTCCCTGAACTGAAACGATCAATTAGCAGCCTGAAACGCACTGTGAAGTAAATTGTCACACTCTCTATTACAGAATGGTTATCATATATTTATAAGGTATGTTTTCTGCAATCAGAACCAACAAGGTGTTGAATGATCAGTCATAAACGCACTTCTTCAGAAAAGAGGGAGAGAGGCTTCAGCATTGCGTGGCAGGGGAAAGATTCTTCTGACAGCTGTCCTCTCCGCCCAGTAATACTGCTTTGCAACTGGAAAATGCAGTGAGGGCCCCGGAGCAGCAGCCGGGAGAGCTGCAGAAATTCCAAGTCGAAAAGGAGAGGTTCCCTCGCTGTGTAAATACGGGGTGAGCACAGGGTACCTCCTCTGTCTTCTTTCCAATCTCTTACAATAATCTTTCGTTCTTTTCGTCTAAACTTCTAGCAGAAAGTTTGCATTCTACACTTGAGTCTTTTTTTTTTTCCTGAGGGCTCACGGTGCTGCCTTCCTCGCTATTCTTCAGGTAAAGATGTACGGTGGAGATTACGTCCAGGTGATAGAGTTCCCCATGTAGAGTGTGCTGTGATCTCAATTGGAATCCCCACCAGAACTCTGCCCCTTTAAAAAATGAGATCAAGGGCCTGAGTTCAATCCCCGGTTCCGCCAAAAAAAAAAAATAATAATAATAATAATAATAATAATAATAATAATAATAATAATAATAAAAATGAGATAGCACAAAGTTCTAAAATATTCCTAAGCAATGCTGATCTAGCCTGGTAGGCTGCCTTGACTAGACAAACCTATAGGCATTATTATTTTCCTTATTCATCCTCAGTAGTCAAGAATATACCTCCAAAATTTCTAAGTTTCTCCTAACAAACTTGCATCAGATAGTCATTCATGCACCACCTATGATTCATATTTGAGAAAGGTTTTTTTTTTTGCGCCTGATTATTATGCCTTTTCTTTGAAAACATAGCTCTAGATCTTAGCCTGCTGATTATTAATTGAGAAAAGTTTAGTACTGAAAACTCCTTTTTCAGCCTCTGTGGTTAGAAAAAAAAATAGCATTGAATAAAATGTGTCATTAGATTTGAAGAGCTTTTTGTTTTTTTGGCAGAATGGGGATTGAACTCAGGCCCTGGCACTTGCCAGGGAAGCGCTTATTCCACTGAGCCATCTCTCCAGCCCTTTGTGTCATTAGATTTGAGGGTGAGTTGCAAAATTTACACTACTTCCTCCTTAGCTTCACCACCCTAGAAACTTCTGCATGGCAAAGAATGTCCACAATGCCAATGTAAAAAGAATGGGGAGAAAGAAAAATCTGGCTGGGCATATGGATTGCCATTGCCTCAACCATAGCACAAAGACTATGCCCTGTTCCTGTCTTGGAAAGCAAAGAGAACTCTTATTTCATCTAAGAATTGGCTTGACAAAGGGCCAGACCCCCCACCTTCACAGTATACCTTTCAGTGTTGTTGATTTAATTTGCATTTAATCCATGGCTAATATTTATTGCGCATTTATTCCTTGTCAGGTATTGTGCTTTAATTATCTTCATTATTTTATTTAATTTCAACAGTCTTGTATTATTATCTAAAAAGAATACAAAATAGTAAGAAAAAAAACAAAAAAACAGAAACAATACAAAACTTCACCAAGCAAATCAATAGGAATTCAACAGTGGCTGTTGTATTGCATAATGTTGCCTTCAAATTAGTTGTTCAGATTACCAGATATAAGCATGTAAAGTTGTGGGGAAAAAAGTAGTAAGAACTTTAAAAGGACAAGAAAGGGGGGGTCTAGGGAGATAGCACAGCTGCATAAACATCTGCCTGGCAAGTGCAAGGTCCTGAGTTTGATCCCCAGTACAAAATGAGAGAGAGAGAGAGAGAGAGAGAAATTTTATCTATGTATATATGCATGATGGCTTGGATAATTGTATTACTGATTTCTGAGGGGAGCAGTCAATGCTTAAATTTTTCAACAGTCTTAATGGGAAAAGTTTTTTATTTTGCAAATAGAAAAATTGAGGCTTAGTGAATTAGGCAATTTAACTAAGGTTACACACCTAGTAAGTGATGACCTCAAATCCAAGTCAGAGTGTAATATCCATACTCTTCATGTCAATAACTTAATATCTCAAATTTAAGATTTTGATTTAATCTTCTTTTGAACCAAGACATTTTGATGGAGCTGCTGATAAAATTCAGTGGCATAAGCACCTGCCTGGCTAGAGTTCCAGTACTGAGAGAGAAAGACAGAGAGAGAGAGAGAGAGAGAGAGGTGAATTGAGAGGAAAATGAAAAAAACGGTTTGAAGAGAAAGCTACTGGGGATAGCCAGAACCTTGACATTTTCTACCTTTTACGTCCTGAGAGTTCTTTTTCAAAGTTATCACCCGCCATCTAGCCAAAGAGTCTCTGGCCCACGGTTAGTGATAGCTGTTAAACAGGAAAAAGAGTGAGGAGGTACATGCTGCAGAGCCCAGGAAAAAGCACAGCACCCTGGGGAGAAGGCTTAAGTGGAGCCCAAGTAGGCCAGAGGCCCTTGTCTCAGACACCCAGCTCTGAAAATGAAGCCTTGCTTCCTAATGGACTTTAAATTACCAACATTGCTAAACTTCCCTTAATAGACTTGTAAAGATCTGCTTGCTACCTTTTCCCCCCTTCATGTAGAATTTGTAATCAAGAGCCCAATTTTGTCATTTGGAAATACTAATTATCTAATCACGGCATGCTGCATAGCATACTTGTCTGCCCAATTAGCTAGGACAATTATTAAAATTCAGAGGCCTAATTATGTCTCAATTTAATGCTGGCAAACTTGCATACAGAGCAGTAATTAAAATCCTCTCTTTCCCTCTGCCTTTAGGGCAGGGAATGATTAGGCCCTGTCAGGGGGTGTACTGGGCCAACCAGTGAAGCGTATTGTACAACATGACCCTGTATTGTTAAGTGTGTCAACATATTAACCTGAATTCCCTTCAGCCCCCACATAATCACATTTGGTGGAGGAATAAAGGAGCTAAAATATGAAGCATTTTATTAAAAAAACATAAATTCTTTTTAATTAATGCTATGAGAGTTCTGAAGAATTCTATGCGTCCAAGTGCTGCAAGACATAAAGCTGGTTCCTCTAATTACTAGCAAATGTGCTCTTGTTAAAACTACTTCTTTTCTTCATTTAAAAAATGATTTTTTTGTGGTATATATTGAAAAAAAACTACTTGGCTTCTAGTAATGTAGTTGATTATCAGCTTTGATGAAGGAACAAAAAGTGAATGTTGACTTCCAAATGATTCTAACTGAAGGCTGGAGGCGTGGTGGGGGGTGGCTACAATTTAATACTTGAAAGATGTTCATAAAAGTAGAACATTAAAAATCATAATATTGAAACAATTTCAAAATATTTGTCTTTTGAGTTCTTAAGTTCGATATCTAAAATCAAACCAACATGAGGAAGGCCAAGCTCTGTACAAAGTCATGCTACTTGGAAAGCTCCTCGGCATGTAGGAGCCCAGATCTCCTCTCTACTGGCATTTTCTTATTGAACTAAGGAGAGCCATAAAGCCCCTGAGATTGGTGAACTGTCCTCTCAGTTCAGATTCCACTCATGGTGGTCTTCAGAGATCACTGATGACAGACAACATTCAGTCGAGACCAAAATTCAACCAGCAGGAGCACCTCATTCTGTTGCTTCCAAACTTCTTGCTGCATAGATAGATTCCAGAGAGCAGCACAGGCATATGCGTACACACAGTTCCTTACTGGGACAGAGCTCACTGTTAACTGATGCTATTTTGAATCTCATGACAACTCTGTCACATAGCAGGCAAGACAAGCATGTTAGCACCATACGTGGTGGGGCACACCTGTAATCCCAGCACTGGGGAGGCCGAGGCAGGAGGATTGTTGAGAGTTTCGGACCAGCCTGAGCTACAAAGTGAGCTCAGCCAACCTGAATTGCATAGTAAGATCCTGTCTAAAAGGGAAAAAAAGGACAAGCATGTCTCCATTTTGTTATGTGTGGCCTCTACAATACTTATCCTGGTTGACCATTCTATATTCCTCATATGTGGGCAGGACAAGACCAGACCTCAAGACTAGACCTTACATTCCTCTGCTGCCCACTCCATTAGACTCAAGTTTACGGATGTGACACCCATGAGTTAAATATCTCTCATGGAAGAGAGAGACAGACAGACAGAGAAAGAGAGAGTGAGAGAAAGAAAGAAGTAATAAGTGGATCAACACTTATTGTATCAACAGCAAAGCCTGTGTATCAACACCAAAGGACCTTCTGTCCTCAGTCTGTATTTGTATAGCATCTACAGCTATATTTGTTCAGATTTAATGCCTTTGGTCCATTTTCTTCCTCTCTCAGTTTTTATGTTCTGTAAATATATAGTTTCATCTAGATGGTGTTGGTAAAAGTAGAATTTCTTCTTCCAATCTTATTCTAGGTACAAGTGTATCTGTTTAGAGACAATCAAGGCTGGTACATGCCTTCTAACAAAGGTAGTGACTAGATAGCCTCTGTAGGAGGCGATTGGCTGGAACCAGGACTAGCCCTTAAGCACTTGGGCTATAAAACCAGGGGTGGTAGCTCCGCCCCCAGGCCTCCCACAGAGTGTGCCCTGTGTCTTGAAAATGGCCTTGCTCTAAGTCTCTTTGGAGGGCAGACTGAAGTGCAAATCTGTGTTCTGACTTGTTCCCGTGGCTGTCAGCATGTTTTCCTCTTGTCAGCAGCAATTGACTGGTCAGGTTCACCCCTGTACAGCAATTGTAACAGCTCATTGACAGACTAGTGACCCAGCTGGACCTGATAATGGAAAACTATTGATTTTTGTGGGCTCTACGAATCTAAAATGAACGACCAATGTAATGTCATCAATTGTCTTAGACTCTGATAACCCAGGGGGAAAAAGTTTCCAGGATTGCTTTTATTTCCTGACAATAGTGTTTCAAAATCTTACTGAGTATATGTAAGAGGAAGCCCATTTCCTAGGTAGTTTACTTAACTAATTTGGATTAGTTTATCAGGGCTTCAGCCCTAAAGTTTGTGTGGATGCTTAAATAACATAGGAGTTATCAATTAGCCAAACTGGTACCTGACATACTACTTAGGAAATAAGTTATAGAGAGGCACTTTAGAAGGGAAAAAAAATTTTTTTCCTCCTTGTGGTACTAGAGATTGAATCTAAAACTCTTCCAAAAAACTACATCTCCAGATCTCACTTTCTTAAATTTTGAGATAGGGTCTCATTAAGTTCCCCAGTTGGCAAAATTATGATACTCCTGTCTCAGAGTACGCCATGACACTCAACATTTTTATTTATTTTTGTGGTGCTGTGGATTGAATCCAGGTCCTACTCTGTGCAAGGCAAGCACCGTGCTACTGAGCTACATGCCCAGGCCTCTTATTTGTTACAAAGCAAGATAACAGGAGAAACAAAACTTGAGAGCAAACCATTCATTTGCTCTCCAAGAGTCCTTATATATAAAATTGTGATGGGACTTTTAGGTTGCTTGTGTTGATTTGTTTGTAGTAGAAAAGCTTGAAAATAATGTAGAGTTGCCTTGGGTATATGTGTGAGAACTAATTGTTTTGTTTTTTTTTAAAATACTTTCCTCCTTACTTCATCATTTTAAACTCCTAAATTGTTGCTTGGTAGATTTTTCAGAAACAAGAGCTATTTCGTCTTGAACCAAATTAGCAATGAGACTGGAGAGATAGTTCAGTGAAGATAGTTGCCTGCCTGGCAAGTGCAAAGAACCAAATTCCATCCCTGGTGCTGCATACCATGCAGGCCAACTAGGCATGGTGGCACATGCCTGTAATCCTAGTGCTGGGGAGGCTGAGACAAGAGGGTTACTAGGAGTCTGAGCGGTGTAGCAAGACACTGTGCTAAATACGATGTTTTAAAATTTAAAAAAAAATTAGCTATGAATTGATGTTAAATTTGCTCAGTAGATAAGTTAGGGAAATTCCATACTCTACACTAAATGCATTGAGCAAAATGCTCATGAATGGTCTCTGCCAAAGAGAACTTCCTGGGAAGGGGATGGTATTGTTCTTAGTTGTTGATTCAAAATATTTAGCTCACAATCTACTTGTAGTGGTAAGATAATCCTTGTGTAGTTGTGATCTAATTCAGATGGTCTAAGAATCCAGTTCTGGGGCTAGACAAATCAGAGAGAACATAAGTAATGGCGGTGTTTCCCTATCTATTTTTCAAAGCTCTCTCGAGAGAAGAGTCTCAGTGGTGAGCCAAGGAGGACAGACCTTAGGAGTGAAGTCCACATGTGCCTGGGCTTTTACAGGACACTGCGATCATCACACTCTGCTGTAATGGTCTCCTTATGGCCTGTGATTACTTTTACCTCTTGAACATATCTGGTCTGCTAGCACTATCAGAATCAGTGTTGCTAACTGTTTGATTGCCTAGTAGGAAAGACACACAAAGTTGAGACCTGAAAGAAATTAAGCTAGACCTACAAAGCCTTCCTTTGGCTTAGTACATTAATAAATATAAATGCTCATTGCAGAAAATTCAAGAGCTCCCTGATTCCATGATGTGCCTTGTGGCTCAGCCAGGAGTTGAATGAGTAATATGTTGAGGCCGAGTTCCTACAGATTTAGGAGTTCTTCATGGTGGCTTCCAGGAGATCTTGAATGTCATAAACATATAGTCATTGAACAAAGAAGCAAAAAAGCCATTTTTATGTAGAGAAAGAGGAAGGTATTTTCCAGTTTCCGTCTGCCAATGTACAGGCTCATGCCAGCCCACAAAAAACGTAGCACCTACCTATGCTGTGCTAATAAAGAAAACTGAATACAGATTTATTTTTATTTCTTTGTTCATTTTTTGTAGTGCTGGGAATTGACCCTCAGGCTCCTACCCATACCACTAACCTACATCCCTAGCCCCTACTGTAATTTTAGAAAGCAAAATTTAATCTTTTTGAAGACTCCAGATTATACCATTTGGAAGCATTCAACATTTTTGTTTATAAATAACAACGATAATAGGCAAGAAATTTTTTTTTGTATTTTAGGGAAAGGTCTACAGGTTGTTCAGGGTCTCACTACTGGATTGGACTTGCAGTGATCCGCCTGTTTACAGCCAAGAAATGTTTTTAATATCTTTGTTTGGAAAGGTAAGATTAAAAAGTGAGCAAATCATACATTGGTCCTAATATATTTATTACTTTTCTGTAAAAGCCAAGAGAATGAGTACAATAATCTAATACCTATTTATGTGAATGATTAAAATCAAATTCATTACAGCTGTATCACTTTCTACAGAAAAATACTTGTGATTCATAGCATTTATTGTAATAGGTGTCACAACTGGACTAAAAGTATAGTTATTTATAGCTTCTTTGTGATTTTTGCTTTATCTACTATCTCACAGTGTTTTATCTTTGCAATCAATTTTAAAAACAACATACGTGATATCCTGTAAATGATAAAAATGTGATCTTAGCCACTGTACTTTTCCCTTCAGGATAATCTCTTCTGATGACACAATTCTTACCACCTGTTCTAGTGTCAGGTCTGGGCTAGCACAAGTTCCATAGAGGAAAAAAGACCTATTTTGTCTATAATTTGATTTTAAAGTTAAAATACAAATTCCAAGTGAGTTGTTAAGTACATGTTCTGCTCCATAAGATGAAGGTGAGCATCATTCTAGCTAATACCTTACACTGAGACACATGCCCAGGCCTTTTTTCATTTGTGTATTTGGTACAGGGTCTCACTATGTAGATTAGACTACTGGTGATCCTCCTGTTTTTGGTCTCCCCAGCACTGGGATTACAGGCAAGCAACCATGCCTGGACTCTGTCGCTGGCTCAGCATGCCGCAGGGGGTGGGGCCGGTGCAGCATTCAAGACTGGGGATCAAACCCTGGTCCCTGCATTTGCCAAAGCAGCCACTTTGACTGCTGAGCTATCCCATTGGCCCTTTATGGTATTGTTTCATTTCCATTTTAAACATCTCCCTCTTATTTCTTGCATAATGCTTTAAACTATAAGTAAAAGAGGCCTGTATTTGTGCTCTTTATTTCACAAAAACACAAGATCGCAAGATTCCTTAGAAGAACCAGGAGGATTTTGTAAGCATAGAGAAACTGGAATGTTGAGACACTGGAAAGTGGAGAACTCATTCTGTCTGTAGAAACTGTCTTCCTGCCCAGGGGCTGAGGTGGCTCTTTGAAATGTGGCTCTTAAAAGGGAACAAAGCAAGCTAATGATGGCACTGCTGTACAGTTTACTTTATAAAACACCCTCCGTTCAGTAACTGAGAACAGACTGAAGAACATATAGTCCCTCCCATCCCCCTAACTTCCAGTGGACACTGAGTTCTCCTGTCCAGCCCACCGCCACCACAGTTCTGGCAATTTCCTCCCTGGCCAGCCAGCCCTGGACTTCTGGCTACCAGCTTTTCTATATCATCACCACTGGACTATATGCTTTCCTGCTAGTAAGTCTCAATTAACCCTATCCTTTCCTATTAATCTCTTAATTATGATATCTCTGGGTACTTTCTTTCCCAATCTATTCCACTGGCCTAGCACGCTGGGACTGTGGATATGACATGAGCATCAACTGATTTAAGAACCAAGGTTTATTCTATGTCTCTGTACATCTCAGTGTGTTTGGCTGTCTTTTAATGCTGTCTTCCTTCATAGCGTCAGTATGGCTGCACGGTTTCAGGTTTTGAATGCAGATAACAGTTTCTAGCTGCAGAAAGAGACATTTGCATGTTGCGTTCCTCTTTGGAACCTAAGGAGCACCTTCCAGAAGCCTTATTTCTGACTTTACCTCAAGCCTTATCCAGAGCTATGTCACAGGCCTATTTCTAAACCTATCACTGGGAAGAGGGATTGATGTGACTCGTTTATGAGGCTAAGCTACAGCCATCCTCTGGGAATGGGGATGGGGAGGGGCATAGGCTCCCAAAGCACACCATGCCTGAGAATCCTAGGAAAAAATTAAGTTTCTGTTAAAAAAGAAGGAAAGGGATATGTGAATTCAAAATAACTATTTTGGTATTGCTTGCTCTTAAAAGCTAACTGCCTTGTAAGAAATTCAGATACTCTGAAGACCCCATACTTGGGGAAGCCTGACTGAGTCTCATGGAAGAACACTGAAGAACCTATAAAATACATGAGATTTTTGTTGGACCTTTTAATTTAGCTCAGCAACTTTAATTCAGCTCAGCAAATAGGCCTGTGACACAGCTCTGGACAAGGCTTGAGGTAAAGTCAGAAATAAGGTTTCTGGAAGGTGCTCCTTAAGTTCCAAAGAGGAACACAACATGCATATGTCTCTTTCTGCAGCTAGAAACTATTATCTCAGAGCTTTCCTATGCCTTTACCTACAATCACATATAATCAGAATAGTATGCACCTGAGTTGGAAAGGTAATAATAGTACCTATTCCAGTGTGTTGTGATAATTAAATGAATTAATTCACATAAAGAGGTTTAAGTGGAGCTAAGCACTAAGCAAGTGTTTGGTTTGTCTCTTCTCAAAACTTTCCTATGCCTTTACCTACAATCACATATTTTGTCATAAATGAAGGATAATATTTCATCATAAGAGTTGGCTTATCAAAACAAATCCAAGGCAAAGGACCAGAATTACTCAAATAAGCCTTGCCCAAATACTTTACCCAAAGAAATTTGAGAAGTAAACTACTCATTATCTTAAACCTTTAAGATTTGAGGTACTTTATTATATAGCAATAGACAACTAAAACATCCTACAGTGTGATGACTAGAGCAGAGACACAGTTCAACTATAAAGTCAGGTGGAGCATGGTGGTTCATGCCTATAATGCCAGCACTGCGGAAGCTGAGGCAGGTGGATTGCTGTGAGTTGGAGAACAACCTGGGCTACAAAGAGAGTTCAGACCAGCCTGAACTGCATAGTGAGACTCTGCCTCAAGACAAAGAAAGTATTAAAGATACCAATATGGAAAAATGTATACTGTTTAAATAATAAGCATATTACTACATTAATATCATGGTAAAACAGATTCAAGAAAAACACCATTGTCATAAATAAAGGATAATATTTCATCATAAGGGTTGGCTCATCGAAACAAATTACAATTGTGTAAGTCTAATTCAGAGTTTCAAAATACATTGTTCAAAAATTGTGAGAAATAAAATATTCAGAATGTTGATTATGGATTTAATGCCCCTTACAACCATTGCCCCCCATCACAAGTCACTAAGAATATAGAAGAGGTGAACAATATAATCATCTTACAATTGACATTTATATATAACACTACACCCAACAGTAGAATACACATTGTTTTCAAGTGCATATAAAATATTCACCAAGATAGATGATAGTAGGTTAAGCCATAAAATATGTCTTAATAAATAAATTCGACTGGACTAAAATCATACAATGTAAATTTTCCAACTACCAAGAATGAAATTAGAAATCACTGACACAAAGACCCTGATTTCAGTTTTTTGGCAGTCCTATAGATTAAATCCAGGGTCTTGTGCATGCTGGGCACATCCTTTACTGCTGAACTATATCCCCGGCCCTGGCTCAAAAACATTGTTGGAATATGTGGTAATTATATTCTAAATTTGTTGAGAAACTATCATTTTATTTTCCATAACTATCTTTCCACACCATCTTCCATTCCCACCAACAATGTACAATCATCCAAATCTCCATATTCTCATCAACACTTACCATCTTCTTTTACCTATTTTTATTTATTTATTGTTTTGCTAGCAGCCATCCTCAAGAGTGTGAGGTAGTGTTTCATTGTGACATTGTGAGGTTTTCATGTGTTATATTTCCCTAATGATTAGGAACACTGAACATCTTTTCATGAGTTTGTCATTTGTATACTTTCTCTGGAGAAATATCTACAGGAGTTCTCTGCCAATTCTTAATTGGGCTGTTTGTCTTTTGTTTAAGATTTCAGTTTGCTTGTATATATTTTACTATTGTACAAATAAATGTGAGAACTCTCCATTATAAAAATTCACACAATAAGTAAGTGTATAAGTACTATAAAAATATCCTGTTGTTTAAAAAAAAATCCCATTCTTTTTATTTTTCTATCCTATTTTTACCTTTAAATATATCTTTCACTGGTACAGATTAGTTAAATAGAATAGTGGATTTTCTTTTGGCACATACATATATATGTACATATAACATACTTTTATCATTTTCCCTCCTATATATACAGAGTACCCCATTCTTGCCCTCTGCTCCCATCATGTTCATCTCCTCTCTCTCCTTGCTTTATGTGTTGGGTTAACTACATGGCTGCTGGCTGTTCAAATCCCAATTCTGCTAATTACTAGCTGTGGGATCCCAGGCATTTTCCTAAGCTCTCCTCATTAGTATGCACCTAATGTTGGAAAGATAGTAATAGTACCTATCCCAGTGTGTTGTGATAATTAAATGAATTAATTCACATAAAGAGATTTAAGTGGTGCCAGGCACTACGCAAGTGTTTGGTTTGTCTCTTCTCAAAGCTTTCCTATGCCTTTACCTACAATCACATATAATCAGAAACAGATCACTAGGAAAGGTTTTCCCTCTCCATTGCCAATATTGTGCAATATTTCTGTGCTTATTACACCCTGCCCATCCCCAGTTCACATGCAGTCAAGCTCTGACATGCTGGGGTCACGGGCTGACCCAAATTCACCTGTCCTGCAGCACTCAGATGGAATTATAAAGGAGCTGGACCAACTTCATTATGCTCTCCAAGTGGTAATTATTTAGTAGCAAACAAAAGATTTGGGAAGACTGTTTCCATCTCAGTTTTGCCAGTAAATGTTCTTTGAGATCACAATACAGTCCAATCCAAGGAATCCTCTCAACCCCCAAAGATTTAAAAGTAATATGCCTTTTTACAGAAGTTTCTTCAGAAACCAACAGCAGGCAGCTGCACCTCACAACAGAGAAAAACTCCCCACAACTCCTCTATCCACAAAGCTGTATTTTTAACAGCCCCAAGGCCTCTTTTTCCTTCTCCCATCAGAATCCTTAAACTCTGGTTATGGTTCTCTGCTGACTCTTCTGCTCCTAGTTTCTTTCGGGGGACTCTGTGGGCCTTTCCCTCAAGTAGCACAATTAGTCACTTTCAATCCCCACCAGTAATTAGAGCCCAAGTAGCAACAACGAAAGGTGATAAGGCAAGGAGAGAAAGATTCTTTAACTTTAATATATATATTATTATTACTGGCATATACATAACCCAAGCAGTTATTTTTCCCCTGATCCACACTCTTTGCCTTCTTTGTAATCTTCTTTTCCTGCCTCTTCTCCTTTCTACAAGTCACTCTCATGAGAGCCCTTCCACCTCCACTCAATATAGGCTGAATGTCCTAAAACCAACATCCTCCAAATTCCAAAACTTTATGAACACCACCATGATCCTATGAAGAGTATGTTCCAGCCCTGACCTTATGTGGTGGGTCAAGATAGAATGCACACTAAAAATGTTTTATAAAATTACTTTCAGAATATATCATATTAAACAAATTTTGTGTTTAGATTTGGGTCTCTTCTCTGAGATAAAACACACACACACACACACACACACACACACACACACACACATACACACAAATATTCCAAGATCCAAAAAATTTAAAAATTATCCAGAACATTTTGGTAAGGGATAGTCAGTCTTTAAGACTGTATTATAAAATTGTCTTTAACCATAACAGTTTTAGGCTTTTCCTTCTTTTGAGAAGCAGATAAGCTTTCTGAGAATAACTTATATCTTAAAAATGCCAGTGACAGCTGGGCATGGTGGCGCATGCCTGTAATCCCAGCACTCTGGAGGCTGAGGCAGGATTGTTGTGAGTTCAAAACCAGCCTGAGCTACAGAGTGAACTTAAGGCCAACCTGAACTGCGTAGTGAGACCCTGTCTCAAAAAGACAAAAAAAAAAAAAAAAAAAAAAAAAAATGCCAGTGACTATTTCCTTCAGAGAAAAATGAAGAAATTATGAACAATTTAAAATATATGACTTGTGATACTTTTTCCCCCTCAGCTGTCCTTCAGCCTTAAGGGAAGGGGCTCTGCTGCAAACAATTTTTTTTATTAAAAAAAACAAATGTTTTATCAGAATGATTCAAATTTTTCCACTAGTGACTTTTTTTCTGTTGTAGAATCTTTTTTTAAGCATTGAGAGAAAAGCCTTATTGAAAATTAATGAAAACTGTCTCAAATTATAATACTTCTTCATGTTTTACAGTTATATTATCCATGCATATATCTGTAACATACCTCTGACCCTTTTTGAGGGTTATTCTAGGGGAGCATTGCTTGCTTTTGTTTTTCTTGCTTTTTCTTTTATTTTACTAATTTTAATGAGAAAGAAATAGCAATAAGACAGTTTCAAAACAGGGTAGTAGGACAGTTACAACAATTAATACATTGCATATGTTGTCTTTGTAGTAGTTATTCAGAGTACAAGATGCAGGCATGGTATCTTGTCTAAACACTATTTGTACAAGTCTTTTACTCATTGAGTTAATGAAAGCAATTCTCTTCAATTATGAATATTCTATTTTCAAGAAGCATTCTTTGGTCGAGTGATGCCCCCTTTTTGGAGAAATAACGGCCTTTCACCCATGCTACATAATACAAGAGTCCCTGGTCTTGCACCAGGGGGCCATGCTGAACATAGCACCAGGGACTTGTAGGGAGATTCCCAAACCATTATTAAACAACTGTTCTCCTCTTGAAGCTTTTAGAGCTGTGAGGGGTTCTGAGCTCTCCAGAGTCCATCAGTGATGTTTCTGTATGTACAGGTCAGTACACTGAGCCAGCAAAACTTAAGCCCCATACAGTTAGATATTAGGCAGAACCAAACCTAAGCAAGGTTTTATTGTGAGATTTTTTTAAAAATCAGTTTTTTTCACATGACTTATACTTTAGTTTGTAAGAAACCTTTACAAATTGTCTAATTTTCTTTAAACCCCAATTTCAAAGTAAAGTAGTTGGAGAAGACCTCACAAAAAAGGCAACACTGAATAATGATTTAAATAAAGGTAAAGACCGGCCAGTGGCTTAAAGCACCTGCTTAGGCAGACCCATGGACCAGAGGTTCAATCCTCGGGGTGCCATGCCACCCCCACCCCCAGGGTACACTGAGAAAGTAGTTGAGATGGAGTATGGTGGCACACGCCTGTAATCCCAGTGCTTGGGAAGCTGAAAACAGGATTACTACCAGTCTGATCTATGTACTGAGACCCTGTAGACCCTGTACTAAATATAAAAGAAGAAAGAAAGAAAGAAAGAAAGAAAGAAAGAAAGAAAGAAAGAAAGAAAGAAAGAAAGAAAGGAAGGAAGGAAGGAAGGAAGGAGGAAGGGAGGGAAGAAAGGTAGAAAGAAGAAAGGAAGGAAGGAAGGAAGGAAGGAAGGAAGGAAGGAAGGAAGGAAGGAAGGAAGGAAGGAAGGAAATATCTTGAGAAAAGCATCCAAAACAAAGGGAACAGCAGCACAAGAATAATCAGTTAGAAATTAGGGGGCTAGGGAGATGGCTCAGTGGAATAAGCGCGGGCCAGGGAGATGGCTCAGTGGAATAAGTGCTTCCCTGGCAAGCGCAAGGGCCTGAGTTCAATCCCTGGTTCTGCAAAAAAAAGAAAGAAAGAAAAAAAAAAAAAGAGAAATGAACATAGACAGCTGGCCTGCGGAATCCTGGAGCAGACAGATCCAGTTAACCCTCATAACTGGAACCTTGCTTGATTTTCGAACATAAGTGAAATTTAAGCTATTTCTTATAAATACTTGTATTAAAGTAAAATGAAACTTCAGAGTAACCAGTAAAAGCCAATATTCCTTTAGTGGAGCTCAGATCCACCTTCAATTTGGTGCCCATTTCTGAATCGCTATTTGCTCAAAATATCTTTTAAGAAATTTATTATGCCTCAGTTTCTCTTTTAACAAAATACGCCTGTATATTCAAAGAAAAACGAAGTACACCAATTGGCTGGAATAAGAGAGGAGAATTAGGGAGCAGACAGACCTGAAAGTGAATGGTGAAGGTAGGTCACACAAAGACATGGGTTAAATTAGTTGGGGGTCATGTCTGTAATTCCAACCTTGGAATTTTGAGGCAAAAGTACTGCAAGTTTGAGCTCAGCTTGGACAATTTTGTGACTTAATGATGTTCTGCCTCAAAAAATTTTGTAAAGGGCTGGAATATCATCAGTGCAAAGGTCCTGAGTTCAATCCACAGTACAACCAAAAGTGGCCAAGGAGATCATTCAGTAGAATAAGCACTTGCCTAGCAAGCGCAGGGTCCTGAGTTCAATTACCAGTAACAGAAAAAAACAAAGAAAAGAAAAAGCCCCATAGTACCACCAGATAGATAGATAGATAGATAGATAGATAGATAGATAGATAGATAGATAGATAGACAGACAGACAGACAGACAGACAGACAGACAGACGACATGGGTTACTGTAAATTGATTTACTTGGGCTTTGTTGAAAATGAGTTTGGAAGCCATTGAAAGATTTTGAACAGATAAAACATGTGACATAAGTTTTGTTTTAACAGATACAATGGTGGTTTTGACCAGGAAGGTAAGAGTGGAGATGGTAAGAAAGAATTAGATTCTGAAAGAGAAAGAGAGAGAGAGAGAGAGAGAGAGAGAGAGAGAGAGAGAGAGAGAGAGAGAGAGAGAAGAAGGGAAGGAAGGAAGGAAGGAAGGAAGGAAGGAAGGAAGGAAGGAAGGAAGGAAGGAAGGAAGGAAGGAAGAAAAGAAAAGAAAAGAAAAAAAAGAATAAGATTCGGGATGTACTTTTTCCCTATCAAAATGTAATCATTTAAATGTACATTATCTGTTTTGTTTTATTTTTTACAAAATTGTGTGCTAACGCCGCAGTGGAGGTATACGTTGCAGCGGAGGTATACGACGCTTCGTCACCCCGAACACTCCCTTGTTCCTCTGTACTCAGTGAACTCCACTCAATCCAGTAACTGCTAGACTGCTTTCTATCATTATGCATTAAATTTTTCTTTTCTACGGTTTTATATAAATTTGGATTACAAATTATTATTGTGTCTAAAGACTTACAACACTTAGGGCTTTAAAATTTTTGTTTGCACGTATTTGCAGTGCATGATGATTACACTGGTTGTGGGAAGTTGGTACATGTACACAGCAACATCTGAACTTTTCTTCCTCTTCCCTTCCCACCCTCCTTCCTCCCTCATCTCTAGATCTCCATCCCACCTGAAAAACAGTTTTGATCTATCTTGAGTTAGGTTTTCTATATGGTTTGCATTAGCGATCTGATTCATTCTTTTACATGAAAATAGGTAGTTGTCCTAACATCATTTATTGAAAAGACTATACTCTTTCCCCACTAAATAGCTTTAGAATCCTTGTTGAAAATCTATGTATGTATTTATATCTGGACTCTCAATTATATTGCATGAATTTCTATATCCAGTACCACAATTCACTGATTATTCTTGGGCTGAGTTCTAATATTGTGAATAGTGTGTTCTCTAACTTTGTCCTTATTCTATTCAAGGTTTATTGTATTTCAATATGAATTTTAGGACTAGATTTTCCATTTAAAATAGTCATTGAAATTTTCGTAGAGAGGTGCATGAAACTTGTAGATCAATTTGAGGAATACTTCTATGTAAGCAATATTATTTTCTAATCCATATCTTTGCATTTATTTAAGGCTTCTTTGCTTTGTTTCAGTGATAGTTTATAGTTTTCCATGTATAAATCTTATACTTCTTTGGCTAAATGTATTATTACTTTATGTTTATTGACACTATGGTATACAGAACCATTTTCTTAATTTTGCTTTTGATTTCTTCATTGTTAATATATAGAAATGCAGCTAACTTTTATGTTTATCTTATACCCTGAAACTTTGCAGAACACATTTATTAGCCCTAATAATATTTTTATAAAAAGTATGTCATCTGCAGGTAAAGGACAGTTAGTTAGCTTTTTCTGTTCCAATCTGGATGCCTTTATTTCTTTTTCTTCACTACTTGCCTTGACTGGAGCCTCCTGCTGAGCAGCAGTGGTCAGGCCAGATGTCCTTGGCTTGTTCCATCTTAAGGTGAAAGCGTTCAGTCCTTCACTCCTAAATATGATATCAGCTGCCCTTATATTTTGAAGAAGTCTCCTTCTATTCCTAACTTGTTCAGTGTTTTATTAGAAAAGATGTTAGATTGTGCCAAGTAATCTTCTTTTTGGTGGAACCAGGGATTGAACTCAAGTCCTTGTGCTTGCCAGGGAAGCACTTATTCCACTGAGCCATATACCTGGCCCCATGCATATATAATCTTCTTATATGTATTAAGATATTCATATATTAATTCTTTCTTCTGCTAGCTGAAATATATTATTGAGTCCTTCTAATAAATTTTCTATTTCTATTGTACTGTTCCTTTCAACTCTGAAATTTCTCTTTGTTTAATTTTAATTTCTTTTTTTTTTATTTGGATAGGGTCAACTTTAAACATATTCAAAATAGCTGGTTGAAATTTTTGTCCAAAAGGTCCAAAATCTGGGCTTTCTGGACATTTTCTGTTGACTTGTTTTCCTGAACATAGGCCATTCCTTCTTATTTCTTCTCATGCTTTGTAATTTTTGTTGTTGTTGAAAACTGGGAAACTTGTGTAATACAATGTGGCAAATCAGAGAATAATTTTTTTTTCTTTCTGTTGAGTTGTTGTTGACTATGTCAGTAGTTGTTTATTCAGTGCCTTTTCCAGAGTTATATTACCTATTGTGTGAGGTAGCTGTAGTCTTTTATTGATTAGTGCTTCACTAATAATTGCATTGAGATATCCTAAATTCTTGGAACCAAAACATACCTGTTTTTGCTGAGAGGTTTTGATGGGACAAAACCATTTTAAAGGAGGGTCACTTAAATTTACTTAAAACTATATATAAACTCACTTCCTCACCCTTTCCTAGGCAGCTAACCATGGACCCACTTACAGAAAACCAGGATCAGAAAATAGGAACATATAATTAGGATAATTTGGGAATAGGGCAGACATTAAACCACACTGCTCCATGGCAGATGGTCAACAATGTCTGGGAAATGTAAACATTCTTGTAAAATTTCTGAAAATTAGGTAATGTGGTTACTATGGAAACCTGCAGAGTATATAACCTGAAAGCAAAATTCAGGTGGGGATCAACAATTTTGGGAGTCATGACCCAAAGTCAGTGTCAGTTGGTCACCAGCTTGCACTAAAAGCTTCCTGGTTTCATTCCACTTGGTCTCTTTTGTGGGGGTTTATTTCACTGGCTGTCATCTGCTGCTGTGGTTTGAATCTGTGTTGAGGCACACCTTAAGCACTCAGACAGGTACAGTGATGGCTGGATTCGTAAATGTTTCTGTTTGTGAGTATTTGGGTTCACAAACAGAAGCAACTGGCAAAATTTTGCTTCCACTTTTGAACTCCACACCAGGTTCGCAATAAATGCTAGTGCAGCCATCTTAGTTTGTTCCAGAACAAATTAAGTTCACGAACCTAGGAAGCAGGGTAGTTTATAATTCTGCTCTATCCTTCATTTTTCTCTTGTGCAGAGACATAACAACAGTCAGAGATGAGAGATGTGTAGCAGCTTTGGTACTTAATGAATTCTGAGTCAAGTTAATAAGGAGAAGCCGTCCAGTAAGTGTTCCAAGAAACCAGGACCAGGCAATACTGAAATACCACCAAACTCATTGTTATTGATAAGATCCAGCTGTTTTCTGGAAAATGTAATGCTGAGGTTGCTACACACTTTTGGTTTCTTGATAGAATTCTTGAAAAAGTTGATTTCCAGATAGTTCTTCCTAGTTCTTACATTGTTCTATAGATTTTAGTTTATTAGCCTACCATTTTCACTGACATAATTTTTTAGTGACTCTCCTTTAATGAGTTGATAACAGAAGTACCATCGAATGCCTTCCAAGGCTAGGTCAGAAAAGATGATACAGGGCTGGCCAGATAGCTCAGCGGTCTAAAGCGCCTGCTTTGGCAAGCTTAGGCAAGCTCTCAGGGACCGCTGTTCGATCCCCAGCACCACATGCCATGCCAGCCCCTCCCCCAGGGTGAGCTGAGCTGACCCCGCCCCCCCCGCAAGAAAAGAGTCCGTAATGTGTAGCGAGACACTGTAATAAATAAAATAAAAAATTAAAAAAAAAAAGAAAAGATGATACAAGTTTCTGCCTTGCTCACTCTTTTGAGGTAGTTACCATTAGCATAAGCAATAAGCCATGAGAGCACTATTTTGGAAGAATGCCCAGCACGATGGAGAGTTATGCGATAGTGCTCAAGTCAACAGTCCAGCACAGGTCCAAGACGGCGCCCAGTATTCTACCAGGCAATGAGGTGAGTGAGTCTTCTCTGCATTCTTGCCCTTGCCATTGAGCAACCTATGCTAAGAGGAGGCAGGAGATTATTGCTCCACAGAGGCCTGCTGATTGCAATTTCATGACTAAAACTCATGTTATTATTTTAAATAATTAATTTTTGTAATTGTTTTACACACAGCACCAGGTAATTGGAACAGATTCAGTTACATGAAAGATGGGTGCTGCTGTGACCACAAATCTAAATTAAAGGTAGTAGCTGTGAGTGAAGGCTGGAAGGTCCTGACTGGGAGAGTTAATAAAAGCCAAATGTTCTCAAAGATGTTCGCAGAATGCTCACTGGTGAAGCCTTAACAGAAAGTGAAAAATATGCTTCTGGAAACTGGAAAGGAGAAACTTGGTATATTTTGTAGTACAATGTTAGCTTCACTGTTGCTTCTACAACATGAAAACTAAAAAAAAATCACAAAATTAATTGGATGTTCTAGCTAAGAAGATTTCCAAAGTGTTCAAGCTGTTGTTTGGGTCTTTTTGTTGCTTACAGTTAAGTGCAAAAGCAAACTGCTAAAGAATGATTGCTAAACAAAGATTAACAAAGCTTGCTGGCATGGGAAATAAAACTGTTTTTCATTTTCACCTTTTCCAGATGGCAAGTTTTCCTAAAATTTAAAAATGGCAGAGTTCAAATCTACAATGGTGTCAATAGAAAAATTAGCCAAAAACTAGATAGACAATAGACAGACTGATTGATTGATTGATTGATTGATTGACTGATTGATTTCACAGGGAGTGAAACAGGGGACCCTCCTCCACTGAGTTATACCCTTATCCCTTTTGACTTTTTAAAATTTTGAGGCAGTCTCATTAAGCTTTGTCTTGAACTTATCTTTCTACGTCAGTTTCTTAAGCAGCTGGAATTTTAGGCATGTGTCATCACACTCATCTAACTTAAGACTCTGGTAAGTTCTAAGGAAGATTTAAGATGGTGCTTCAAACAAACAATAGTTCTTGGAAGTATTTTAAAAGAATGTCTTAAAGATCTCCTTTAAACTTAAGGATCTTATTTATGGTCATTGTCTCATAGCAGCCTTATAGGAGGGCAAAATGGAGACTAGCTTAACTTGACAGAATTTGTGAATGCTGCTTTTGTACAATAAATTGAATATCAATAAGAGTCATAATAAACTGAACAGATTTTTTAGAAAATTATATAGAAGAAATACTGCTAGTTTGAATCTTCATGTCTTTCATTGTCTTGTTGAGCTCAATTAGTTTATTTTTTGTCTCTAAACTGCTCCAACATTTCATGGATAAAATCTTTTGGTTGTTTAAATAAATCCTGTGAGTTATTAAACATCTTATGCATTGTTCACATAGATGTTTCTTATTTAATGATTTCCATTCCTGCAACTAGGCTCATTAAATGAATTAGTCACTAAATGAAGAACTATGTACATTATAATATGCAGAACAAAGACATAGTCAAAGGAAAGTCCAGTGAGATGACTTTGCTTTTATTTAAATAACTCTTAAAGAGGCTGGCGAGATAGCTCAGCTGACTAAAGTGCCTTCTTAGGTGGGTTTAGGCAAGCTTAGGCAAGTACAGGGACCGTGGTTCAATCCCTGGCATCATATGCAGTGCCAGCCCTACCCCCAGGGTGGGCTGAGCCAACCAGAGTCCAGGCATGGTGGCACAATCCTATAATCCCAGTGCTGGGGAGGCTGAAAACAGGGAGATCACCACGAGTCTGAGCTGTGGAGTGAGACCCTGCAACAACCAAATACATTTTACAAAAGAAAAGAATCACTCTTACATGCAGTACTGCAATGCATAGCAGAACATAAAGCTACAGTACTGTTCTATACAGTAAATCAGCAAAAATTATAGGACTGTATATAGGTATATAAATGTGTGCTGTATAACAAAAAAGACATTGAGGCTCTATAAAGTGTACAGAACTATAAAAAGATTGATCATAAATCCAAGTGGTGGGCCGTAAGTATGGAGTCATTAAACAGGTAAGTTGTTAAATAAAGAATACCTGTTTCTCTTTTTTATCTGTTTAAACATTTAATTATTTAGCTTTGGAGTTTTTTGATTTTGAGTTTTTTGTAGTTTTGGCTTCTGAGAGGTATTTTGTTGCCTTACTTTCTTATGCTTTTATTTATTTGTTCTTTTACACTGTGAATTGCAGATCACTTACAGTAAAGAAACTGTTACCATGGAGATCTCTTTAGGTTCTGTCTTCCTGTGATATGATCTCAGTTTTGGCCATGTTATGGTGTTTAAACCCCCCTTCAATCTATCTAGGGTAGTGTTTGAGTTTTGTTGTATCCAGCCTTCTTCTCGGGGCTTGATCCATAGCACCACTTGGAGGGGATAAAACAAACTGCAGTGATGGCCATACCATAAAGACAAACCAAATACTGACACAGAGGGAAAAAAAAAAGCCTAAAATAACAGCCAGTCCACGATTAGTAATTGGAAATAAATCAGCAATATAATATAATCAAAGATAAACTGTAAACTGACATAGTATAGTAACTAATAAATGTTATGACTATACTATCCTTAACAAAAAGAGTTATAATAATAATGTAGACACAAGGGCTAGATATTGTCATATAGTAATATCTACCAAAGCAATAACTATTCCACCATTAGGAATAAAAAAAGAATTCAGCAATTGTATCATAGAGCCAACTCAATGGCTAAGAACTAATAAAACTTAATAGTAATAATAAAAATGGAGAAGAGAAAAATGGAAGAAGTCTGAAAAAGAAAAAGGCAAGAAAAAGTGAGAAAAAATTAAAGAATAAAAATAGAATTAGATAAAATTAATAAAGAGAAATAGAAAAATAAAAGAAATATACGGAAAAAGGACAAAACAAAGAGCAAAAGTTAAAAAAGAATCTAAAACAAAAGAAAAACAAAAAGAGAAATGAGTCCGTGTTTCCTCTTTGCCTTTGGCGGGGAGTGATTTCTTTCCAGAGTGTCTTACTGGAGTCCAGCACGTTTGGGGCAGGAGAGTGTCACAACTCGATCCTCTCTTGCTTCTGCGTCTTCTGGCCGTATGATTGCTGAGTCCTCTCTGACTTTCTCCCTGGATATGGTGCCTGCTTTGGAGCTGTGTCCCCTTCAGCAGCTTGATGTTTGTGCTCTTGGTGTGCCCAAGCTGCCTGTGGGCTTATGGAGGACATTCCATCCTCCAGAGGTCCCTCTGTCCGTGTACCCCAGAATTTGACAACTCTTCAAACAACAGAATATCCCTAATCTTGTTACCAGATAGGTCAAGCAAACGGAACACTAGCTCTGTGCTATACGTAGGTAGCAAGGAGGGCTAAGGAGTCTGCTGGATTGAACGGCAGCACTTTGAGACCCAGCCCTCTCTAATATCTGTATACAACAGCACTTCTCTTGACCAGTTCTTTGTGCAAGACAGAAAGAACCTAGAAACCATCTCTGGAAGGAGCCTTCAGTACCCCCAAACTGGATAACAGAAGGAGTCTATTTCATTAATAGTTGCATTTGTGGCTTTTGGTAACTGTGGGCTTTGGAGATTTATTGTTTCTCTTGGGGCTGCTGATCCTCTTCAGGCTCGTGTTGTTCTCCTTCCTGGGAAGTGGGGTTAGATTCCACAACTGCTCGGTTCTCGGCTGTGTTAGCCTCGGTTTTTCAAGTTTCTTTGTGGTTTCTAGCTGTCCCGTAGGCTCTTTCTTGATTCCTGAAGTGATACTGCTTTTCTCTTTGCTCACGTGCTGTTTTGCAGATGTCTCAGTTCAGATGTTTCAGTTCCGGGTCCCAGAGAGGCTGTACTTTGTGGCTGGCCTACGCTCCATTTGTAACCTCTTTCAGTGCATTCAATTTGACCTTACAGGGCAGATATTGCTATTTTTCTGCTGATAGAACTGAAAATCATGAGGCTCATTGAGAATAAAATTTAAGAAATACGGGAGCACATTAATAAACAGTACCAGGCACCAAATCCTCATGTGTGACATTAAAACATAGATCTTTTCTTATTACCATGCAAAACTTCACCAAAAGTTACATTTCAAAATAGTTTTGGGGAACAGTGACATAGCTCAGCAGGCAAAGTGCCTGCTTAGGCAAATGTAGGGACCAGGGTTCAATCCCCAGCACCACATGGTGTACAGGCTCTGACCCCAGGCACACTGAACAGGCCACCAAGACTGGGCGTGGTGGTGCATGCCTGTAATCCTAGCACTGGGAGGCTGAAACAGGAGGATCACTATGAGTTCGAGCTGCATAGTAAGACCCTGTACTAAATACATTAAAAAAAAAAAGAAAAAGAAAGGAAGGAAGGAAAAAAACAAGGAGAGAGAAAAGAAAGAGAGAGAAAGAAAAAGAGAGAGAGAAAAAATACCTGGGAGGACTCATTTGACCATGGAAAGTCACTAAACTTCTAGGAACCTAATTTTCTTATTCTGTTAAAATAAGAAAATGACACTTATACCTTAGGAAAACTATGAAGATAGCTGTGTATGAAAAAATTATGTAACCCATAAATTATCTTCTGAATACTTATTTATCAAAACTATGTGAAGAACTGGTTTATCTCCATAGTACTTTCCTAGAATTTGGGGGAAGATTCAGGGAGATGGCTCAGTAGAATAAGTGCTTCCCTGGCAAGTGCAAGGGCCTGAATTCAATCCCTAGTTTCACCAAAAAAAAAAAGAATCTGGGGGGAAATTGATATTTTCTCTCGCACTTTACCCCATAAAAGTGCTATAATGTTATTGTTTTGACCCACCCCTCTATATTATCTAATTTTTCTTAAACCTTTTATTCTCTTTGTTCTGGGAATTAAACCCAGAGCTTCACACATGCTAAGCACATATTCTACCACCGAGCTACAATGTTAGCCCCTATTCTTAAATTTAGTATGTACAGAAAATGGTAGTTTTATTCAACCTTCCTTCCAAACACCAACATCCTTTGCTCCTTTGTGTACATACAAAAAAAAATACTACCTTCATTACTCTCTATGGTCTTTTGAGATGTTAGCAAACAGAAATTTTCTCTCAGATGGCTCTGAAACCATGGATGGACACTGGTAAATCTAACATTCCAGTAGCCCTCTCAGCGTTACTTTGTTCCCAGTGGTGGGAACATGGTGAGGCTGGCACAGGCAAGGCAACACTCACGTATGCAGACACCTGTGGACTCCTCACGCTGTAGGCTGGAAGAGGACTGTGGATTCTATGACAAGGAGATTTTATACCATTGCTGCAGAATGACATGTTTACCAGTATGGGACTCTTTTTGAACTTTTCTACAATTAGCTGTCTCCAGATTCTTAAAAATTGGCTACATTGCTTAGTAGTAAATTGATTTTATGTTAATAGAAAGTACCTGCTTAAGTACATTTTCTTTTCCAAACCTTATATTCTTAGAAACTCCTTGGGGAAGGAGAGAATACTTTGGATTCAAGATCTGTAAGTACCTTAGGTAAATAAGTTGACTATATTGACCTTTTTGTGTGGCTGGCCCAGCCCACCTTGGGGGCAGGGCTGGTACCGCATGTGGTGCTTGGATGGAACTGCTGTCCCTGAGCTTTGCCTAAACTTGTCTAAGCAGGCACTTTAGACTGCTGAGCTATCTCACTGGCCCAACTATGTTGATTTTTTAAGGATTATGTATTTTGGACTGTTTTTCTATCATTTTAATATTCATAAGCCAGGAAATAATTCAGTGTGCTTTTTATATCTTTTATAGATTTAATATGTTCCCAGTAGTTTCTAGTTTTATTAAGTTGAACCATATTCCATGATCACTTTTCTAGGTCAAAAATAGTTGAATGTTATTTCATATGGTCCCACCTAATTTTTATGTTGTGCATTAAGAGCTAACACATCCATGGCCATACCATCTTGAATGCACCTGATCTCTTCTGAATAAGAACTAATGCTCTTTCTGTACATGGTTATTTGGTGAGAATATCCAATTTACTTCCATGTTTCCACTAACTTTCTGATATTATTTTCCTGGTCTTTTCCAACTTAATATTTTACTGTTACTAAGCTCTCCCTGCTCCTTTCCTTCCTCACCTTTTGGTAGCTTAATGATAACTTCTCTCTCTCTCCTGGAAATAGTTTATACATACCTTGGTTCTAGCAGTTCCAGAAATGTCACCAGCTCATAGCACTTTTCAAGTGTAAAAAGGCTATCTTCACCATTGATCATTGAGCTGTTAAGAAAGTATACCATATAAACTAAGATAACAAACTAGATTCCACCTTCCAGAGAATAGAAAAGCTTTTACAGTCCATACATAGTGCCATCTGGTGGTTCTACACACGACTGTTCCTTATTCTGGCTTTCATTTTATAACTTTGATATATGAGAAACAACTATGGATCCAGATTTGACTTTACCGTTGGTATTTGCTAATCATCTATTGACACCTATATACCCTGGCAGTGGCCCAGGCTTGACCATGTATTCCAGGATCTAGGGGGAAGCTCTGTGCTAGAAAACCTCCAGTGATGCAGTTCCTTCTTTTGTGATGTGATATGATTCCTCAATACAGCTCCTTTTTCTTTCTTACTGTATCTGCTATAGATCCAAAGGAGAGAGGCCTAGGAGGAACATCTAAGTCTTCAATATATCCCTTGCCATCAGGGACGATCATTCCTTTACTCTCTGCTACATCTGAAGTTTGTTAGTAGCTCTAATTTATATCAGGAGCCTCCATTACTGAAGTAATGACTTCCTCAGTAATTCTTGTATAGAATGGATAACTCTGGAAATTCAAAGTATTTTCTAGTACTATAGTGTAGACTGTAAGATCTACAGAAAGTCTTCTTAAAGAGCTTTTCTCTGTTTATGACTCATTTTCTACCCACTCCCACCCCTTTGTCAGAGGAAAATAAAATGTGAAGATAAGGCAAATGACCAGGAGGCTCCTGTACACAACATCCCTTCCACCCCGGCAGCTACAGTTGTGATCTCAGCATATTGACTTATGTATCATGCCCTCCTTTTGCTACTTCCTATCTTCCACATAGTCATGTCAGTGGCTCATCTGAACCAAACCAGAACCAGGCAATGAATCTAACTCATTAGCCATTAGCAATGCAGAATAGCACCATTAATGCACAGGAATTAAAAAGTTAGGTCACATTCCATCTATAATCTACTTATTAAATAACATTTATTAATAATAGGTAGAGTATTTGAAAATAGATGAGATTCTGTAGTAAGTTTTCATCATCATGTAAAGGGAAGATCGTATGTATTTAGGAGTCAGAAGATTAAAATTAAAAATCTAGTATGAGTTAACCTGACATCATACATGTAACTTTAGCTTTTCCGAACCACTTTCATGCTCTGTAAATCTGTCTCTGAGGGTTGTTGGTAAGGTCAGTGAACAAACATGACAAGGTATTACTATGAATATTGTGAGTTAGATTGGTAGAAATATTAGCCATATTGTTCTTGGAGTGAATATGTCTAAGAAGCCATTGTTCTCTCTCCTAAGGTTCAGGGAAAGTTGTTGTAATTTCTGAATGGTTTCATCCTTTTAAAAAAATACAGAAAATAAGGGCTGGGAAGATGGCTGAGTGGAATAAGTGCTTTTCTGGCAAGTGGGCCTGAGTTCAATCCCATGACAGAAAATAGGAATTCATAAGTAAATATGACAGTAACTGGAAATTCCAGTTCTTGCACAAGATGATTTATAGCTGGAATGCAAGCTATCCTGGGCTTTCTGATATTGTGGATGTCACTTTTTTTTTAATAGTGAGTCTGAAGATGTAAGAGTAATGTTTCCTGAAATTGCAGAGATATATGCAAGTCTAAGGATGAAGAAGCAGATGGGCTACAAACTGACATACTAATATAACAGTCCTACTGTTTTCAAAACTAAGCAAATAAATACTTCAGTAGTTAAATGTCTGGTCTGACTTTTTATCCAATGTTAGGTAGTGCTTTTAATGTGTTCTTTAAAACACTAAAATATTCAGATCCAAAGTAAAACGTGCTTCCAAGCTTTTTCACAATTTTTCTATTGTTGAAATGGACTGTGTTGCTCAGGCTAGCCTTGAACTTGTGGCTCAAGTGATCCTTCTGCCTCAACCCCCTGAACAGGTTATGCTTACTGCTTCTAAGATTAATGATTTTACTTCCCAGTCAGAACATACAAAGGTCTGGGTAATATTACCTCAGAGAGCAACACAGAAGAATCATCTGCTAAATAATGAAGTCTTTAGGATTTAAAAAGCACAACTGTCAGAAGAGTCATGATTTGACTTGCTTGTATAGTCTATCACAAGGTGGGAGGGAGTTCTGCTTGGAAATGACAAGGTTGGCCGTCTATAACTAATGATGCTCCTGAACTTCAGTATCCTGTGTGCACCTAACACAGGACCAGCAATGTACTAGAGCAGTGAGAAGCTACTGTGCACAAATCTTCCCAACAACTGGTTTCAGTGAAGTCATGTTGGTAGCTTGTTCTTAGTTGAAAAAAAAATTTTTTTTTTTTGCACAGGACTAAAATTTTTTGTGGGGGTTATTGGGAATTGAACTCATGAACTCATGCTTGCCAGGCAAGCACTGTGCTGATGAATTAAAGTACTGGCCCTAAAATTTCTTGAATCTTACTGATGTTGAATTAGTGGTTTTCAAGGCATGAGGGTTCTTTATAGGTTGTTTGAATAAAATCTTTTTAAAAAATCACTAATTTCTCCCTGGAGCTGCACGAGCAAAAACAGTTCAATATAAATCCTACATACTCATTCTTAGGATCCCAGTTAGCCAGGATCCAAGCCCTTAATGTAATGCTATATATCTGGTATTAGTTTAATGCTCTAGGGTTCTTAAGAGTCACTAAGACAGCTTGAAGTTGTGAAAGTCAAAGGGTGTTCTATAAAAATCATAGTCAGTATGACACAAAAATTTTCCACAGATGCCGAGTTTGTTTAAAAACATCCCCAGGAAAGGTATTCTACAAACTATATACAAATCAGAGATGCCAACCAACATTAGACTCATTTCAAAATTGTGTCAACTGACACAGCTAGAAATGAAGACTCCCTTGCTACCCAAATGCAGTCTCCTAAGCACTTAATTTGCTAAACCCTGTAATTACGTCACTATACACATCTCCTCCCATTTTTCATGACTAGGTATTTTTCACTTCAATCTCATCATTCAGTGTTTGCACTAATTACTCAGGTCAGAGACTTTCTAATATGTAAGTCATCACATTTCTTACTAGAGGGTTACCCATGTCAGAGATGGTGTAGCAATGACTAAATATTTTACAGACTAACGTTCACTCTGTACCCACTTTTTTTTTTTTTTTTTTTTTACAGAACCAGGGATTGAACTCAGGCCCTTGCACTTGCCAGGGAAGTGCTTATTCCACTGAGCCATCTCCTGGGCCTCTTTTTTAAATTTTTTTTGTAACCCACTTCAATTGACAGTATTTTCTCACTATATCTCTCACACTGAAACTTATGTCCATTTCTTGTTTGAATTCGGAGTAAAGAACAGCTGGTTACCACCTTCCACATAATGGCCCTTCATATTCATATTTGGGTGGATCTTATATTCAAGGCAGTTTTTAGCCCACAGTTAAGACTGAGGATGTATTCTTTAAAAATGTTTAAATTGGTATTTAGATGGCTCCTCTTTTAAATAACTCTGTGAATCTTCTGTTCTCCCAGGCTAATCTCAGTGGTTTTCCAGGCTAAGAAGTCCAAGAGACGAGACATTTGAAAACATGAAGCTTTCTTGCAAACTTCATTCACTTCAACTTTCAGCATCATTTGGTGCCCCAAATTTGGATCAATTCTTGAAATACTGAATGAGATCAATGCCTGTAGCCCCAAACAAGATTAAGTAGACTTACCCCAGAATTTTGTACTTTTCTTACCTTATTAGTCACATAATCCACTTCCACTTCGGTTTCCGATGAATTTTACGTTAAACTTTATTAATGCCATTAAAATTTATTTCTTGTTTTCTTATATCAATCAGAATCTTTTACTTCTCATTTATGACTATTTTCCTTTTTCTTTTGAGTCTTTTAAGAATGTTTTATTTCCTTTTATTAATTTAAGCTCAGTTTTCAAAATTTGGTTCCAACGAAGTGTCATACAACTTTGAAGAAAAAGTTACTTTCATTTCTCCCTAAGTTTCACATAATGCTCTTTCTTTAGTATGTGTCAAAATGAACCCCACAGAGCAGACTAAAAGCTTTTTAGGATTAACTAGAGATCTACAAATTTGGGGTGTTATTTAAATAGCAGAAGACATAATTTAGTTGCCTTCCCCTCCAACAGCCAGTAGAATATTTAGAAGCCTGAGGGATGTCAAATAAGTGCTAAAGGAACACTTTCCATTTAGGTTTTAGAAATGTAAAAAACTTTCAAAATATAGACTTGAAAACCAGTAGACTCTCTCTCAGGGATTAGAGACCAGAGGTAATTACCTTTATCCTAGAACATGCCTGAAATCACAGCTTAAGATATTAAACCACAAAGTCAAAATGTAAGAAATTTGTGAAATGTTCATCTAGCATACTCTTCCAAAAGGCTGTGACAGAAAATAGAAGCTATTTTTTGAAATTGTATCTTGGATATAGGAAATAAGACCTCTAATTATTTATAAGTGTACCCAAAAGACAGTTGTTTTACTAATTTCCACATTTACAGAATATAAAATTAGGGTGATATTTAGTCTTTGTTATGAGATGATGTGCTCATGCTGAAGCAAATTTGGTGTATCCCACTGGGGTATGTGTCATTCAGTGAGCTTTGCTAACTGAATCAGGAGCCAGATGGTGGACACAGAATTCTTTTGCTAGAATACATCTCTATAGAGGATGACGTCACATTGGACTTGGTGACCAGGCTGACACTGAATGCAACTCAGTCACGGTATTTAAATCACATTAAGACTCTCTTTTATTTATGGTTCTCCTTGTGGTTTTGTCTGGCTTTTATGTCTAATTGCTAGCCTTCATGTGGTGATATGGTACGCTACCAGCTCTTTTTATCTTTGCCAAAATGAACTCTGCATCCCTTCCAGATGTAGTTTCCACAAAGTTCATTACTGCATAAACCAAACTGTAACTAAGCATGAATTTAATTAACAGGATACTTTGTTTTTATGTTTTTAATATTTTTGCTATGGCTTAGGCTGATTTTATTAGTGTTAGTGTGGCCTCTCTCCACAGTAATGACCCAATTTTACAGTGGAGGGGTAAGAAGGTACGTTGTCCCATCTCTAAGTGTATGAATTCAGTTTTGTGTTTAGGTGAGGCAGGCAACAACCCAAGTCTGAAATCAAGTTATGATACCGAGGCTCACTATTTTTTTCTATTATTCTCTAGCTTCCTTCCAGGAATAAGCAGACTTCAAGTTCACCTTCATCATAGTCACCGATATCACTATCATCACTACCATCACCAGATAGCTCCAATAGGAGACATTTGTTTTCTTTTGTATTCACTTGGTAAAAGAAAAGTCAATGGCAGCTCTGTCATTGGATTTTTTCTTCAGGATTGTAATATCAGAGAAAGTAGCTGGGTGAAAATCCATGACAATGGTATATAAAGTTATTCTCAAACAGAAGCCTGCTTTCTTTCTTTATCAGTTTTAACGAATGCTTTCTGGAACAGTCCCACTTCTACAGCTCTAGTCCATAAAGAAGTAAAGTTGCCTTTTCCCCACCTGGCTGGCTCTTCAAACATATCCACCTGGTTGGATCTAAAAGTGCTCAGAAGGGGCCGGCCAAATAGGATTCAGACTGGGCGTGGTGGCACAGGGCTGTAATTCAAGCACTTGGGAGGCTGTAAACAGGAGAATCACTGAGTCCATTCCACACAGCGAGACCCTGTAGACTCTGTACACCCTCTCCTAAATACAAGAAAATAAAATAAAATAAAAATTGCTCAGATGTTAAATCTCCCTTCTAATACTGCTTCATACTAGTACTCTATATGTCCACTTTTAGACAGGTTCTGTGCTGGTGACATAGCTCTGTGAACTAAATACCTGCTTAGGCAAGCACAGGGACCAGTTTAGATCCCTGGGGTGCTGGCCCTGCCCCAGGGTGGGCTGAGCCAACCACCAAGACCAGGTGTGATGGCCCACACCTGTAATCCCAGTGCCAAGAAGCTGAAAACAGGAGGGTCACTAGGAGTCCAAGCTATGTAGTGAGACACTGTAACAAATACATAATAAAAAATTTTAAAAAAGATTCTTCCATCTGCCTACCTTACTGAACCTCTTTTCATGTTCTCTACAGTTCCTTAGTACACAGCTCCTGTGTTTTAAGTTGTTTATGTGTATGGATTTTGTGATTATGATCTTCATCTTCACAATTATTCCTTAAATCACTAGGACTTACAAAAAGTAATTAGGCTGAAGCCCTGTGACAGATGTTTACTAAAAGAGATCAACTCACCTAAAAGCATATACTGTAGGACTGAAAACTGTTAAGCTAAGTCTGTATCAAAAGTTATTTAATTTTTTTAGAACCAAATAGAGAAGTATTTTCTTTAGAGCCAGAGAGAGCTATTATTCCTAACAGAGCAATGGTTTATTCATTAAGTTTTGATCAGCTCAATAAAATATTTTCAACCTCATCATTTCTAATAAATAAGACCTGCAGAGTGCAAAGTATCACTTGGAAATGGCTGTAGTTCGCTTCTGCTCTGATAGTTTGTAGGTCAATTCATTTTTAATGACTTACTGTTAACATCAGTTCTTTCTTAATTTGACCTTTCATTGTTGGTACAAATTTACCTTCCTTGACCCACATATATCATAATTACATTCAACTTGTAAAAATGTTGAAATTCGATTAATAGGATGCAGGTGGGTGAGGGAAGAGTAGCCACAGGCATGAAAAAAATATTAGGTTTCTACACTGAAAACTTTTAGATAACCTCTGACATTAGCACAGCTCAAGAATGATAGCAACAAAACAAAAGCAATAAAGAGCAAACACTAACTACTTCCCGCTAGACATGTTGATATTGTTCCTTTCCCCTTGCCAGAGATGAATTAGAAAGGAGCAGGGGCCATGTCTGCCATGATAGTACCCGAGGTCAGCTAAAGTGATTCTGATTTTTTCTTGCTCTTAAAATCTCTCTCTCTCTCTCTCACACACACACACTCACACACACACACACAAAAAAAAAAAAAAAAAAAAAAAAAAAAAAAAAAAAAAAAAAAAAAAAAAAAAAAAAAGGAAAGAAAGAAAAACTGGTAAACACAAGGGCCTGAATTCAATCTCTGGTTCTGCCAAAAAGAAAAAAAAAAAACAATCGTAACTGCTTTTCCATCCTATTAGCCTGTTTTGAAACTGTCTCACTGTTATTTTATCTTTTTTCTCATTAAAATGAATAAAAAATTAAATTAAAAAATCCTAACTGCTTTTGAGGCTTGATTACTAAAAATTTTCTAGGTCAATAATAATGCATATCCAGGGGCCAGGGAGATGGCTCAGTAGAATAAGCGCTTGTCTGGCAAGCACAAGGGCTGGAGCTCAATAACCAGTTTCAAAAATAAAAAAAGAATAAAAGTGGGATAGGTAGTGGTAGTTCAGAAAAGAAATACTGAAACAGAAAAAAAAGGAGAGCTGGACACAGATCAATTTTGCAACACAATCATTATAGTAACAGGCCAAGGGGGAGAGGTTAACACTCTTAATGTGATTTTACATTCCTAACAATGGTACAGAGGCCCTACATGAGCAGGTCTATGGTACTTCATTTCCTACTGATCTCGTCATAATGAATTTTCTGCTATTCTTTCAGCTCACTACACTTCTGCTTCAGTTTTTCCGACTGTCCTTCTTTCGGCTAACTTTATGCTTTTCCTCAAGAATAGTAGCTAGCTAGTTGCCTCAGCTACTTTGGCAATTTGCTTTAATGTCACTTGCTCATGGATGATGAAATTCTCAAGATTTAGGGCCAGGGTATTATGTAAAAAGTGCCAAGAAAAATTATTTGCTCAAGGTTCTGGCACAGTAGAGAACTGTTAAGATAATTGCAGCAGGGAGTGTTCTAGAGGAGCTGAAGAATTAATGGAGTCGAGTCGCAAGAAAAAAATAAAAGCAGGATAGGGGCTGGGGAGATAGCTCAGTAGAATAAGTGCTTGCTTGGCAAGCACAAGGGCTGGAGCTCAATACCCAGTTCCAAAAATTAAAAAAAAAGAATAAAAGTAGGTTAGGTAGTGGTAGTTCAGAGAAGAAATACTGAAACAGAAAAAAAGGAGGGCTGGACACAGATCAATTTTACAACACGATCAATATAGTAATAGGCCAAGGTGGAGAGAAGGTTAAGACTCTGAGATAATGTGATTTTACATTCCTAACAATGGTAGGAATAGTCTGAAAGCAGAAGTTTCAAAGCTGAAGACTTTTAGAGAAGAGTGCTACAGCAGACTGCTACACTAGTTTCCAATCATCATTTCAACAGCCATGTAAGATTATCTTAAAAGGGTATTTACCTGCTGTCAGAAGATAGAGAATGTAAACTTCTTCTATCTTCTCAGTGAATCACCTTCAAAGTGTTCATTGCACTAGGCTTTTGGAAGAAGTTTCATGAAGCTGAATGATCTATGAATTTTCCAAAGGGCTTAGATATACATATATAACTGCAGAAAATGGAAGAACCCCATTTTATTTCAATAGTAAAAAAGCCTTGGTTCTGAAGCAGCACCACAATAGGTTAATATTTCAAAATTAGCATTTGGTCTATGTAAACAAAGAGAAAAAAGAAATGATAGCAAAAATATCACTTTCTAAACAATAAAGAATGGAGGGAATACAAAACTTAAATTACAGGCTAAAATGTTTTTCTCATTTTAACTACCCTATGCTTTCAGTTAACTTATTTAAAAAATACTTAAAAAATCTATTTCTATGCATTTTTATGACACATAGTATGAAGAACACATTGCTCTGATACTCTGCAAGAATAACAAGCTAGATGCAGGATTTAAAAAAGAGAAAAGGAAGACTTGAGGCAGCTAAAAAACTACTGCTTTGAAGCTTAACTGCTTTGTCTTATGAATTTACATGATTTCTTAGGCTTTAGGGAAATACTCCAATTAACATGAGCTGCTCTATCAGTGAAAATAAAAAGGAGAAAAAATATACCTTCCATGTGTACCTTCCATATATACCTTCCAAAAACGCACCTTCCATATGCCCTAGAAGCTGACATTTAAAAAAAAAATTAAAATTTGTAACAGTGGTAGAAAACAAAAGTGTATTTTAGTAATTCAGGAGCTATGAATAAGCCCTAGAATCAAACAAACAAACAGCAACTGTACTCTTCCTGAAAGAGAAAACTTTAGCCCAGTTATATGGCAAGAGAGTTTTCAACAAGAAGGGCTCTGGAGCTTGGGGTGCTTTTAGTTCAGACACAGCAGAGGTATGGCACTGCTCTCCAAACAAAAGAAAACTTTTCTTCTAGAAGACTTAACAATGGTATACTGTACATTTTCACCAAAATCACTAGAAACAGTGATTAACAAAATTAACAGAACATGTATAGAAAAGCTGATAAAGAATCTAAAACCTAAGATGAGCAAACAAGCAAGAACTTAAGCTTGGTGGCTGAAGCAGGAAGACTGCAAGTGAGAGCTCAGCCTGAGCAACTTAGTCAAACTGTTTCAATAAATAAATACAAAATAAACAAAAAGGGCTTGTGACACTGCTCAGTACAAAGGCATTGGCTTCAATCTCTAGTACTACAAAACAAAATCCCCCAAAATGAACAAAAATAGAACTCCCTCTCAAACCAACCAAGAATCAATATTTGAGAAAACCCAATAGCATTCAAAAATGGCACTGAACTCAAAAGGGTTAATCATAAGAGTAAATATTATACAACTAACTCTCAAGAGAGTCAAGTGGAAATCATACTCATCAAATAAAACAAGTTGGGCAAATACCTCGACTCCCAGCATTTGGGAGGCTGAGACAGGAGAATCACTGTTGTCCAGGCCAGCCTGGACAACTTCATGAGTTGAAGGCCAGCCTGCACTATTAAGTGAGATACTGTCTCAAAAACAAATGAACACAAATAAACCACGGTTTTTATTATTATTATTATGTATTTAGGACAGAGTCTACAGGATCTCACACATAGATCAGACGCACAGTGATCCTCAAGTTTCCAGATTCCCTAGCACTGGGATTACAGGTGCACACCACCACACCCAGTTTCAGTGACCTTTCAGTGTGCCCCAGGGGTGGTTTTATTTGCTGAGCTATCTGGCCAGCCCTAAACCGTGTTCTTCAGAATAACAACTTATAAATAAAAACTGAGAAGGCCAATAAATAAACTAGAACAGCAATCCCCCATGAAAGAACATATTGGGTAACTGGATAGCAGCATGAACAGTATCAAAGTCAGTGAGCTGGAAGACTGAGTTAAGACAATCTTCTGGAACACATTAAAAATGAGATAGGAAAGAAAGATCACAATTTCTAATATCCATTGAGAAGATATGCCACAAGGGGAGAACAAAAAAATTTCAAATATACAAAGAAATAAACATCTTAACTGAAAAGACTTAAATCTTCAAATTGATAGGGTCTATAAAATGTTCAACAAGATTAATAAAAAAATAAAGATACATACTGATATTTTTTTTTTTTTTTTTCGGAACTGGGAATTGAACTCAGGCTCTTGCACTTGCCAGGGAAGCGCTTATTCCTGAGCGATCTCCCCAATCCCCGTATTTGTGAACTTTGAGAACAAAAGGTAATCTTAAAAATTCCACAGGGAGGTTGGATTGATACTAAATGATCCACAATACTGGATAAAATAGGACAAGGAATATCATCTGTAGAGGCCTAAGGGAAAATCTACCTTACCTCCAAAAAGGAAAACACACGCATTTTCACAAGCCTACATTTTCACAAGCCTTCATAAACACAGAGTTTATCATTCACAAAGTCCTTTCTGCAGAAAATGCCTTAAGGATAGTTCCAATAAAATATAAATAATTCTAATTATAAGACATGCATACAAAATCATGAAAGGTAAAGAAAGCAGTAAACATTTTGCAGTTAAAAATATTAAACAATAATATGGAAGCAGAATAAATAAATACATGGAGACATAATGGAGAGAAGTATTTGTCAGGCATTGGGGAGCAAATGCTTAATCTGCACAGGTTTGTTTTGGGGTTAATGGAAATACTTTGCAACTAAGTAGAATTGGCTTTTGTACAACACTATGAATTACCAAATACCATTACATTAAAAGTCAATTTTATGTTGTATCACTTTCATATCAACTCACAGAAATGTTTTCATGAAAAAAGGTGACAAGTTCAGCTTGAAACTCAAACTACTACCCAAACTTTTCTTTGAAGAAATTGCTGGATTTCAGTATGCACTGGGAATGCTATAGTATGTTTTTTCATCTCCTCATACAAAATGCTAAGTAATGAAGGATCAATACCTAAAATTAATTGTATTTTTAAAATAAAGAAGCTAGATAGTATATAAAGTTCTTATGTTATTGGGAAAAGACAGCTATTGAGGTAGATATCAATTCAAATTATTTGTTAAACTTTTCAAGATCGAAAGTGATTTCTGCAGGACTCTTTCTTCTCCACTGAACACTAAGCTAAAGGGCAGGTGGGATTTACAGGTAGCTACTGTAAACATAAAGTAAAAGTAAAAGTAAAGCTTGGGGAGAAGGGAACTTGTTATGGATTATTTTTTTTTCAAAGAACAACTTTTAATATATCATTAATACTAATGATTAAAAATTATTGCATAGTCTTATGCATTTATCCTAAAACATTTTCTGAAAGTAATTTTATAAAAGACAATCCTTTAAAATATGGATGACCTTTACTACCTCGATCTTTGTCTTTTCAGTACTTTTGTCCATTGTTTTCTCATTATCTCGCCTGCATTTTGGGCAATATCATTTCCCCTTTGGTTTATACCTAAGAGAAACACATGAAAAGTGAAACCATTCAATTGGACACTGTTCATTGTCACATCCTATCATTTCCCCGTAAGACGCTTGGTTACATAAGTACGTAGGTTCATTGAGATCTATTATAAACTCAACAGATGAAGCTTCTCTTTCTTGCTCGGCCTTAAGAGCGTTTCTTTTTCTTGGCTGACTTAGATTTCTTTTCTTTAGGTGATGAAGACTAATCATCACAGTCTTCAATCCCATTTGTCATGTGACATATATCATGGCTTTCACTGGTTCGCTCTCGACAGGGTCTTCTTGAAGATGTTTCTGGTTTGGTAGAATCCATCTTTACCTTATCTGAGGCTTGTTCACTTTCAGCAGGATCTTGGAGACACTGTGAATGCAACTCCATCTGTCTTGCTCGATTTTCTACCAATTCAAGCATTTGTGTAACAATCTGATTTTTTCATCTCCCAATTCTTGACTATTTAGCAGTGCTCTCTGAAGATGCAGCTGTAGGCTTTTTTCTGGTTTGATCATCTTTCTTATATTTTTCATAGACATCATCAATTTCCTTTAATGTTTTCTTCTGGAGGAGGAGCCCACGGGTAAAGGGACGCTAGGCGATTGCCCAGTCAACTAACCCACTTTCTCCTGGGGCCCGGAAATGACACACGTAGCCAGGAGTCACGCAGAGCCCCGGTCAGCAACTGTCCCCCTCCCACCCCGTCCGCATTCAGAGTGGGAAAGAGTCGAAACATCACAACAGACACAGTACACAGCAAACTCTGACCCTGATCTCGCTGGGGCCCAACCAACCCCACGGCCAGGCGAGCTCCCTCCCAGCCAGCGGGCATGGTCCACCAAGGCCCCTCCAGCAAGCGACCAGCCATTTAGAGGCCGGTGGGAGCAAGAGTCCGCACCCCGCCCAGTTATTGGGTTTTTGCAATGGGGTGGTGGAAAGCTCAACTATCAGGATATGCAGGCTATATGCAGAAAACTAACTCTGGCTCTCAAGTTAAGTGTACTTTGTCTTTCTGAGGCCCTAGGCAGAACTGAATGAATGAGCAAGCTGAGTTCTCTGTGAATAGGAGCGATACCAGAGAGCTCAGGAAGAGAGGGCAGAGGCAATCTTCAGGTACCTTAGCAAGGACTAATGCTTCACTTTTCATGCTTATTAGATGATTAACATACATGATATACCTCATCAAACAGACCAGAACCCAAAATGAGTTACAAAGAAAAAAAAAAAAAAAAACATTTAAGGTGGCCAGATCAAGAGAGGGCACTCAGATAATAAGAACATGTCTGCAGTAAAACAGAAATGCTACAGAACAAACATGAGTGAAAATAAATAAGTAATTTCAGGGCGTTTAAATATAGTGCACATACAACTTGTAAAATCTTAGAAATAAAATTTTAAAAGGTGGTCTTAAATGGAGGTGCTCACTACAAGATACAGTACAAAGCAATAATACACAAATGGAAATCGTGAGGGAAAAGGCTTGCAGAACAGGTCAAAGAAATGCAGATAATGGAAGTTCTGGAAGAAGAAAAAGAAACCAATAGAAAAGACAAAATTACTAACTAGGCAACAGAGAATTTTACCTGAGAAATACTGGAGTCTGCTCATTAAGTTCCAGGTTGGTCTGATTAACACCCCCCCACACACACACACGCTTGATAATGTCCCGTAATTCTAAGGATAAACAAAAAATCTTATAAATAAATAACAAGCCAGAAAGAATGAATTACTTTTGCAGAAAAAAAGTGAGACTGACAATGAACAGTCAGTCCATGTAACCAAAAGATACTTAATCAATTTATTACTCACCTTTCAGGACCAAAAGAAAACAAGAAACTAGAAAGAGACCTCAACATGGAATAATAAAAAGGAAACATTGGCAAGCAGTATAAAATTTAAATTTAAATGGAGGTCAGGCTTCTTAGGATTATGAAAAGTCTGAAAACTTTTGAAACAGAAGGTTTCATTCTAGAAGATCTTACTGCAAGATAGTAATGAAGGAGATGAAAACATTCTTTAAGACAACTCATTGTAAGTTACATTGAAACAATTTTTTAAAAACCTTGTAATGAAATAAATGTGGTATTTAGAAGACAAATTAAGTTAAATAGCAGAAATCCCAGATGTAAATACCAGGTTACATGAGAATTGATATATGACAAAATTATGTAATAAATGGTGTTGGTATAGCTGTATCCATTATGGATGAATAGAAAAATGGACTCTCGCTGTATCATAAGTGAAATCTAATGTCAAATGGATTAAAGGCTTAATTTTTAAAAACGGTAGAAAAATGTGCAAAAGCATATGCACTAAAGAGCAATCTTTTTATGCTCTACTAGATCACACTGCAGTATATGCACAATAAAAATCCAATAAAATGAGAAAGAATAACCAGTATCAAGTACAATACATACAAAATAATATGGTAAGTAAAAGTACACATACGTAAACATCAAAATATGAATGATTATAGTCACCTAAAACTGGGTGAAGACCTGGATAGCTCAGTGGCATACGTGCTTACCTGGTAAGGACAAAAGTCCCGAGTTCAATCCTCAGTACCAGCAAAAAACCCCAACTCCGCAAAAAAATAAATAAAACTGGGTGAAGAAAATCTAGGTATATATGAAAAAGGCAAATCTAAAATAGATAGTAGTGGAGGTTTAGAATGGAGAGAAGATATATATATCCCTTTTTGTGATACTTGAAAAGTCAATCAATCCCATAAAGTAGAATCAATAATCATGAACCTTTATAAACTTACAATGTTGGTTAATATAAATATGAAATGTAGGATGGGGCAAAGCTGAAACAACAATAATCATTCTGAGACCCAAAGGTATCTTTCACAGAATCTGTCAGGTAAATCAAAGAACATGAGTAAGACATAGATAACTTCATTAGTATACTTAAATCATATACATATATATATATATAATAGATAATAGATACACAATTCTGTACCTCTAAACCCAGAGATAGCACAGTGTTTTCAAAACACTGAACATTACCAATAGTAAACTGTATTTTAGACTAGAGGAACTTTCAGCATATTTCCAAAAGATAGAAATTAAAGTCAAAATTGAAATGTAACGCTATATAAAGCTGTGATATATGAGCAAATTGGTATGCCCACCCAAAGAAAATCTTTACATATATTAGAAATTTAGAAAGACTGAAAATAAAAGTTAAGTACTATGAGATAAAAGGTTGAGTTGATCCGTAAAATACTAAGACTGGGTTCTTAGAAAAACTAACAAAAATAGATTTTTAAAGAAATCCTAGGGCGTCTCACCCAGAGGAGCGGGCAGAGGCGTGATGGAGTGAGCCAGGGCCATGATCTAAAGGAGCCAGAGCAGTTGAGGAAGCTGTTTATTGGTGGTCTGAGTTTTGAAACTACCGATTATAGTGTAAGAAAACACTTGGAGAAATGGGGCACACTCACAGACTGTGTGGTAATGAGAGATCCTCAAACAAAACACTCCAGAGGCTTTGGTTTTGTGACTTACTCATGTGTTGAAGAGGTGGATGCAGCAATGTGTGCTTGACCACACAAAGTTGATGGGCGAGTAGTGGAACCAAAGAGAGTTGTTTCTAGAGAGGATTCAGTAAAGCCTGGAGCCCATCTAACAGTGAAGAAAATTTTTGTTGGTGGTATTAAGATACAGAAGAATATAATTTGAGAGACTGCTTTGAAAAATATGGCAAGATTGAAACCATAGAAGTTATGGAAGACAGGCAGAGTGGGAAAAAAAGAGAGGATTTGCTTTTGTAACTTTTGATGATCATGACACAGTTGATAAAATTGTTGTTCAGAAATACCACACTATTAATGGGTGTAAGTGTGAAGTGAAAAAGGCCCTTTCTAAACAAGAGATGCAGTCTGCTGGATCACAGAGAGGCCGTGGAGGTGGACCTGGCAACTTTATGGGTCATGGAGGAAACTTTGGAGGTGGTGGAGGGAATTTTGGGTGTGGTGCAAACTTTGGTGGAAGAGGAGGTTATGGTGGTGGAGGAGGTGGCAGCAGAGGTAGCTATGGAGGAGGTGATGGTGAATATAATGGATTTGGAGGTGATGGTGGAAACTATGGTGGTGGTCCTAGTTACAGCAGTAGAGAATATGGTGGTGGTGGACCAGGATATGGAAACCAAGGTGGTGGATACGGTGGTGGTGGAGGAGGATATGATGGCTACAATGAAGGAGGAAATTTTGGTGGTGGTAACTATAATGATTTTGGAAATTATAGTGGACAGCAGCAGTCAAATTAGGGACCCATGAAGGGGGGCGGTTTTGGTGGAAGAAGCTCTGGCAGTCTTTATGGTGGTGGTTATGGATCTGGTGGTGGAAGTGGTGGATATGGTAGCAGAAGGTTTTAAAAAACAACAGAAAAGGGGTACAGTTCTTAGCAGGAGAGTGAGGAGTTGTCAGGAAAGCTGCAGGTTACTTTGAGACAGTCGTAACAAATGCATTAGAAGAACTGCAAAAATCTGCCACAGAAGGAACGATAATCCATAGTCAGAAAAGTTACTGCAGCTTAAACAGGAAACCCTTCTGGTTCAGGACTGTCATAGCCACAGTTTGCAAAAAGCGCAGCTAGTGAATGATGCAATGTAGTGTCAATTAGATGTACATTGCTGAGGTCTTTTATCTGTTGTAGCTTTGTCTTTCTCATTTCTTTTCATTACATTAGACATATTGCCCTGTAAATTGTGGTAGTAGTACCAGGAATAAAAAATTAAGGAACTTTTAACTTTTCAAAAAAAAAAAAAAATCCTAAATTCCCTATAGAATAAATAGTAAAAGTAATCAAAAGATGTGTCCCTCAAATTATGACGGAATCAGATGAATTTATGGATGCATACTAGCAAATGTTTAAGAAAGTAGGATTATCCATGTTACGAAACTTCTTTCAGTGTAGGGAGCCACTGAAGTTGGAAATTGATCACACGTGTAGGGCAAGACAAGGCCTATTGGACAACAGAGAGTTCCAGAGGCAGGCTTGAGAACAAGCTGCTTTTCTATCCAGAGAACACCAAGCCCTGAGACAATCCAAGCAATAGGTTACTAGGCAGAAAGAGTGCCACCCAACACCAACATGCCAAATGTATAAATAAATGTATTATAGTAGTTGAGCAGTTCCTTTCCTGCCCTCTGGAGAGCTCTGCCTAACCTCAGCTTGTGAAAGCTCAATAAAGTGAAAGGCTATTTGATTGATTTATAATTTTTCAGCAATAATGAATTTCAAGAATTTGAAAAAACCTATTATGTCTAAAATATAGACATAAATATAAAAATAAGCAATTCTCTATAAAGAAATTTACAAGATTTTCCTGTAGCATATAAGAGATAAAAAGGAAGCTGAGAGTGTTGGTACATGTCTATAACTCTGTAAGGCTCAGGCAGAAGGATTCCAAGTTTGGGCCTAGCCTGGGCAACTTAATGAATTAATAAGTCCCCATCTGAGACAAAACAAAAATCAAAACCTAAAAAAAAAGAAAGAAAGAAAATCCAGAAACATCATGTTCCTAAAAGAAAAAAGGAATGCATTTCCTATTTTCCACAAATTACAGGCAGTTCTCAACAAAAATCTCAATGTATTCCTCAAGAATTTGGCAAACTAATTCTAAAATATACATGGAAAAAAATGTGCACATGTTGCCGGGCACATTGGCACACATCTGTAATTCCAGCACTCAGGAGACTAACAAAGGAGGACCACCGTGAGTTCAAGGCCAGCTTAAAATTACATAGTGGGACCCTGTCTCAAAACCAAACAACAACAAAAAACAGTTTAGAAAAATATGTACAAAGAACCCAAAATATGTATTTTTAAGGAAAAAATGGATTTTTTAAATCTCATTTAAGTTTGCAGCTCACACACACCACTGAGCAAACATTTTACTATACACATATTAAGTATCAGAACTCTCCTATGAAAACATGTCAACAAAACATACAAAATCCTCAACTCAGACAAGAAGGATTTCTTAAAGTGTCAGATTAATAAAAACAAAACTTCATATATGTATTAAAAGATTAACAAGATTTGGACATTATTGGTCCGAATTCTAAACAGGTCTGAAACTAAGCTACATTTCCGATGGTTTCATGGGCTAGTAGAATAAAACTATACTCACATGGTAAAACATGAACGAAATACAAACAAGCTTTCTCATAATCTAGCTCTTACAGTCTAACTAAAAGAAGTTCTAAACTATTAACACCTCCAGATACCTGGCAGAAGTAAATAAAAATTGGGGCAAGATATTACAAAGCTCAAAATATTAAATAAGTTTTCAAATATAATGTTCATTATACAATCAAATATCTAGGCACGTAAGACATCGTACAAGAAACAAAAAATACCTACCAACAGAATCTGACCCACAGATATTTTAGATTTCAGATTTATCAGATTCAGACTACAATGTGGTAGAAGGGAGAGGAGAGAAAAAGAGGGGAGAAAAGGGTTGAGGAAGGGAGGGTAGTAGAGGAGAGGGGAGAGGACTACAAAAAATAAATAGTAGTATCTGAAAAATAACAGAAATTCTATTATAAAATTAATGAGTGAATATGGGGCAAATGATGGTTGGAAAATTTCCAGAATCCACGAAATACAAACTTGACAGTAAAAATTCCCATGTGGTTCTGGCATCATAAACTACAGATTTAAGGGCCGGCCAAATAGCTCAGCAGATTAAAGCACCTGCAAGCAGGCGCAAGGGCCAGGGGCTCTGATCCCAATCCCGATCCCAGATCTGCGATACCGTGGCCTGCCACTGTGCTAGCCCCAGCTCCGCCCCCAAGACACACTGTGGTGGCAATTGAGAAGGTGTGTGGTGGCTCGCACCTAGCTCTTGAGAGGGTGTAAACAGGCGGATCTCTGATCTCGTAGTGAGACCCTGAACACCCTGTAGGCCCTTCCCTAAAATACAGAAAAAACCCAAACTACAGATTTAGAAATAAATATATTATGAGCATCCAGGAAATTTAGATAGCTCATTTTTAAAAGAAACAACAGTTGTACTTATAAGAACAAGGCAGAAAATGGTGAAATAATAGTTTCAATATATATGGGTAGGCAGACAGAATAGCTGCCAGTCTAGAAATCTATCCAGTGAAAATAACTTTTGAAGAATTAATGAATAAAGGCTTCCTCTGGGCCACTGAGACTAGACATGATGGTGCATGCCTGTAATCCCAGTGCTGGTGAGGCTGAAATCAGGAGAATCACTATGAATCCAAGTTGTATAGTGAGACCCTATACCAAATAAAGGCTTCCTTAAACAAACAAAGCCCAGAACATATGCTGTAAAACAACCTTAAGAAATTTAAAAGGATGAATTACACGAAAATTAAGATGTGTTCATCAAAAGTAACTAAAAATCAAATGATAAATAGAGCATCAAAGAAGATATTGGCAATACATAAAACCTAAAGGTTAGCCACATTCCCTCTAAAAGTTAATAGGAAAATTGAAGACTTCCCAATGGAGGAAAACATGGGCAATTATAAAGGCAATTCTCAAGAGAAAATCCAAGCCAATAAACATAAAGATGAATCCATATAGTAATCAGGGAAGTGTAAATTAAATTCAGTGATGCTATGTATACTCAGCAGGTTCAATTCTAAAACTTGTGGTCAAACTAACTTTTCATGTACTTATGTACCTAAAACATTAGGAATTAAAGCTCAAAGGAGTTAAAGAGATTAATTTTTTCCCACCAGGAACTGTTACAATTTTTCTTCAATGTCTAAACTCTATTGGCTATATACTATGTCTTTTATTTTAAAAAACCGAGTTGTCACACACACACAAAAGAAAAGGGCCAGAAAGATAGCTCTGTAGAATAAGCACCAGCCTGGTAAGCACAGGGTCCTGAGTTCAATTGCTGGTACCACCAATAAATAAGTAAATAAATAAATAAAATAATTATCTGAGTTGTGCAACATGGTGTACACCTACAATCCTAGTTACTTGGAGGCTCAGCTGGGAGGATTTTGAGTTGGAGAACGACCTGGGCAATTTAGGGGGATGGGGAGGAATCTAATTAGGCCTCTTGAAACACTGAAAAAAATAACTTAAGCATTTTTCTCTAGTATTTGAGATTCCAGGGACCCCCAGTTTGGGAATAATTCATCTAATTTCACACAGCAAATGGTACTGGATTAAAATAGTTAAATTAATCATGAATGAGAAAAATTATCTTTTCACATACAACATGTTGACCAATGAGGTGCTTCTAGAAAGTCTATGTCATAAAAATAAAGAGACCTGGTAAATATAAACAATTTAATTCAATGAAATACAACCTCAAATAGACTATTTCTACCAATGAAAAAATAAGAAATGCTTCACATTATAGACATTATCATTTTCTTTAAGTCTTTTTTTATTTAGAGATTTTTCTGGTAAGGAGATATACCATAGGAAAACAATTTTCACCAGCAGTGAGGTATGTATATACTCTACCAAAATACTCCTTATTTTAACTGTTTTTAACTTTATTTACATATGAGGAAAAGTATCAATGCATATCGCTGATTCAACTATAATATTAGCCAAACTACATGAAATTTAATGAAATGGTGCTTGCATACAAAAAACTGTTATTTGTAAAAGAATCTCAATTTATTTTAAAAGAACTGACTTGGTTTTTGAAAGAACTTAAAAGAATAATCACAATTTATCATGACCAAGACACCTGCACCATATTTTCCATTCCTCACAGCACATTTATTTCAATAATTCCATTATGTCGGTTCTTAGCATGAGCATAGTGTTACACAATTTTTGTACATATAATCACATCCAAAACAAGTTCTAAAATTTAAATTGTAAACATTCTCATCATATGTAGAAATATTTTAATTGGTGTGTTAAGTTTTGCTAACTGATCGAATTCGGAAGATAATATAAATGAAAAAGCCTATTCTAAATTGTGTAGTATCTTTTATTATTACATTTCTACAATGTTAAATAAAGTAAGAGGCAAACCTGTCCTGTAAGCAAGTCAAATTTTACGTAAAACATTACAAAGAAATCTTTTAACAAAAGGATGTCTTGCAATAAAGAACATTAGACATTTTTTAATCTATTATGATACAAAAATGTAAAGGGTAAATAGCATCTTTGTTGACAAAGTAGGAGGTAGCATGGATGCACCACTTTATTGTCTGAGAAATGCAACTGGAGTAAAGAGTATTTCCTTACCACAAATAATTTCCAGGACTATGTACATATTTCTTTTAGAAACACTTGTTTAAACAAATCTCCCTCCACTTTTTAGTATAAAAAAAACCGTTCCATGTGATTTTAAAAAACACTTACACATCTAGATAGAATATTACTCTGCCCTATTTGAGTGAACAGTCTCCAACTATGAATTACATGATATTTAATGCCCTAAGTTGAGTAATTCAGTTAGCAATTCCTGATATTATACAAAACACTAAATACATACAAACAAAATATATAATATTTTATTTTTCTATGCAAGTCTTATGGGGAACAAACAGAGCCTTGATTCTGGTAACACTGCAGAAAACATACTTTTCCAATAAGTCTGTCTATACATATCCATGTGCAACAGTTTGTAAATGGCTGTTTACATGTGTAATATCTTCTAGTAAGTGAACAGTTAACCAACAAAGCTTAGTAAACCTTAAACACATTTTCTGTCCTATATAAAATATATAGACTACTTACTGTTTTAAGTATTCAGTTTGCTCTGATATCAGTGTAATTCATTTTTCCCCATTTTCCTCCTTTAGTATTTATAAACAGATAATTTAATGTGGCTTACAAAAAAAAAAAAGACAAAAGAATTTCAAATTTACATCCAATTTAAATTTGCTATTTAAAAGGTTTCCTGGTTCTATGAAGCTGCTTCTGCCATTAGTAGAGAAAATGAAGTTTCTGTAATGGAGGCAGGCTTTTTTAGTAGTGATGTGACTTCCACCATGCCAGCTCCAGTCCGTGGAAGATTAGCGTTTACAATGTGCCGTTGTAAGTGCTTAATCCAGTCTTCCTGAACAGACAATGGTCCTCGAAAGACTAGGCCACAAAACCTATAGAAGAAGGTTGATTACAGTTTTCTTAACACAACCAATTTCCTTTATTTAAAATCAATTTATATAAAATCCATAAATAATAAAGAAATAAATATTACTACATATAGTATTACATATAGTACTAGTCTGGCAGATTTCTAAATACAGTTGAAAATGATTTTATGCTATATCAAGACTCTAAATTCCTATATTTATTAATAGATAGAACATATTACAGTAACATTTGCTGAGGTGAGAACATTATTCAGGTTAAAATTAAATGTCTTAATGTCTCCATACCTTTTTTATTTGCCAACTATAACTCTGAAAGTTTTCATTCTAAAGACTCCTCCTCAATTGAGAATTCCTTACACTGAGGTGTTTATGTATATTCTTATGTGAATGTTTCGAAAAAGGTGCATTGGAGAGGAAGTTATATTTCCTGATAACCAGAACTTAAGACAGCACAAACTTAACCAAACAAAATTGAACCAAACAAACCTAACTAAAACATAATTAAAATTTTATAAATCACAGAATACTGAAGTCTCTTGCCTAATGGATAAAACCCAAGTTATTAGGTGTTGAAGTAAGGTAAATAAGATCTTAAGCTTGTCTCCAAAAGTTCATTTGTAACTTGACATTGAGGCTGTACTGTATTACACATTAAAAATCTTCAATAAACTTGTTAATATGTCTCTAATCAAAGTCTGAAGAAATTGACCAATTGGGCAAAACAGGGATATACCTGCATCGGAGAATGTAAACCTCGTCAGCACCGTGAGGTAATGTTAACATTTTCTTCTTGCTTCCAGATCTTGACCTTGATTTCTTTTGCTTACAATCTAAGGCTAAAAAAGGGAAAAGAAAAACTTAACATTTCTTATGCATTTTAAAACATGTACTTTAGAGAACGGTCAGACCATCTATATCAACTTAGAAATAAATTTTCATTAATTTTCCTATTCCATGAGTCATGCATAAAATTTGTACCCAAATTCTTCAATAGCAGTAATATCTGCATACAACTATTCTATACTATTTTTTTTTCAAATAATGTTTTACCATACAAAACTAAAACTGAGAAAATCTAAGTAAATAAATGGGAAACTCCTCAATTGGTCAATTATTACAATAGAGTAATCCTGATGCTTTTGATGATACATAATTTTAACATCCAGTTAAATCTTCCTCATTTCCAGGAAAATTGTAACCTTTTATCTAAGGTCATTAAACTAAGTTTTCATTTGATTCCTACACTGCTGAGTAGATTTCACATGCTTTGAAAACTCAGCAAGGGAATATCAATAATGTAATAAAAAGCTTGATTAAAAAAAATCAATTTTCATAGCAATTCAAAGGCTTTAACTCTTCATGTTTTAACTCAATTTATATTACAGGTACAGTCACGCACATGAATTTGTTTTAAAGTAAATATAAATCTATTATCTCATATATTTTTATAAAGGGATCTGATGTTTACTGCTTTTTATATTTTTTCATTTTATATTTTCTTCAACAGTTTATAATTTTTATTTTTTATTTGTTTGTTTTTCTGAGACAGGATCTGGAAGTCACTGTGTAGCCCAGGCTGACACCGAACTCACTGTAATCCTAATTGCCTCTATGATTACAGCATGTGCCACTATGCTTAACAACAGTTTATTTTTAAAATACAATTAAAAAGAAGAAAGAAATTTAAAAATATTAATGTAGACCAAGATTTTAGTGCTGATCCTGAAATGTTCCATCATTTGGCTTTCCTTCTAGTTGTATTTTAAAAACTGATATAATAAAAGAAAATATTTTTATAGACTGAAGTAGATAAGACATAACATTTTACAGGTTTTTGAATACAGCTACACCATTCCTGTAGACAAAGAGATGACAGCAATCCAGGGTTCTGCTCATCAATTAGCAGGAAGAGAAGGTAAGAATTTATTGCTAAGGGATCCAAAGGGGGAGGGAAAAAAAACAACACGAGTCATTCAAATGACTTTTCTTCTCTTAATTCTGCCCCATGAAATCCCCTGAAAAAATTCTAAGTAAGAAAGAACAGGAATTGGCTATTCAATGATTCTGTGAAATGAGTTGCTCAAAGTATAGACTCCAAAAGAACAGATGCTACCATTACAAAACCAACAAACAGTATTTCTTAACAGTATTCAAGTGGCAATACTAATAGAAATGACACACAGAAAACTAAAAACCCTAGCAAAACTAAAAATATCTTATTCAAGCTATTGGTACCATCTATCACCTACTTGTTTAAAAGTAAAATTAGGAATCACAGTCTTTTTCTATGTAACCTTAGAACAAGAGTCTAACAAATAAAGAATTACTGGAAGTCAAATATTAAAGAATGGCTAATTCAAAGCTGGACAACAAAAATCTGGAATAGAAAAATCTTATAAGGTTTTCTCTAGTTAATCAAGAGCCTAGTGCACAGCAGGAACTCTACAAATTCTTCAGGAGTATAAATAAAGGGGATAAAGGGGAGACCCCCAGTTATTTAGCCACGGACCTTTAACTGGTACAAGAGTGGAAATGTAAGTATCTAATACAGGTAACGACCCTATCATTCCCTCTGCACCATTTGTTTAAGTACGTTGCTACAGCCACACATTTATCATTGTTGTAGATAAAAATTATAAAGCAGACTAGCTTATACATAGAAACTTTGTTCTTCATAATGAATATGACTAAAGTACCTTGTTCTTTTTCCTAGTTGCTCTAATGAATAATTTGAATTTAAGTGGATTTTAAGTGATTCACACATGGAAAATAGCAAGTTCAGTAAACTCAAGGGGTGAGTACTACTGAGTGCCAGCAATTTTTCCACCTACAAGGTAAACCCTAGGCAACCCCTGCTTCTGTTATGTAGGAAAGAACAAGCATTTGGTTTATCAGGAGATTTCAGGTAGACTCTTACTTTGATAAGCTTGCTGTCAAAATTGCTCTACAGCATTCAAATTCCTTTTAAAATGTAAATAAATTATTACTGGAATCAAACAGAATACATTATAATAACCTTTAAAGGCTTCACAGAATGCTAATGTTAGGGGTACACACCAAATTAAGGTTTCAGAAGGGCAGGAGATGGTAAGTATGCAAAAGAATGTTTTATAAAACATATTATTATATTTAAACGCTATGATACTACTTTAAAAATGAAAAGGACATGTTTACTCAGATGCAAAAATATTTAAACTTCTTTACTAACGGGGGAAAGTAGTACTGCCTGAATTTGTGATACTATACTGACTCTAGAAATTTGGAAGTTTAGGCTATTTTACAAATGATCAAATAGAAATTTTAAATGTGAGTGTCATGGTTTTTGTAGTAATTAACATTTAAAAGTACTGTGATGCTAAAAGTAGGACAATCCAGCCAGCGCGTGACAACAGTTTCTGGTAGCGAGGGCTCCAAGCAGGGTTAAAGAACCCCACATACCAAGAATTTTTAGAATCCATATCCATAAGGTTAAAACATGAAAAAACCTGAGACCCGTGGTAATTACACCTAAATGTCTCAATGTCTTAATATCTCCATTATTACTTTAAATAATAATCTTTTTTCTAGTAAGTGAAACATGAATGCATTTAACAGGAAGTTTTTTTTCTCTCTAATACTAATATCTAACTACTTCTGTAATACTGCCCATACCTTTAGAAAAGTCATAGAAAGTATATTTAACATATTATTAATCTGTACACAAAGGAGATATCTAAATGTATTCTTTATGAGATGATTTATACAAAATTACATATTAAACAAAATGATGATCAAAACAAAAACAAAAAAAAATAACTTATAAGCATTTACATCATAGATTTTTGTATCTAGAGAGAAAAATAGTTTTAATCTAGATTATACAAAGAGTTCCTAGGACATTAAATACTGAATGTACCACTAACATATTCCATTTTAGTATAATGGATCTTATCAATATTTCTGATAACCAAAGGTATAATGAAGTTGTTTATACGAATAATCTGCCAAATAGTCAACTTATACAATGCTATTCTGGGTTTTATTTGTAATTATTAGTGTTAAAGAAAAAAGGCCCCTTACAAAGTTTTGATTTCCAGTGTATGCTTTTCTGTGTGTATGGGGAAGGGTACTGGTGATCAAATTCGGGACCTTGCACTTGCCGCGCAGACACTTATCCTAGTGAGCTATCTCCATGGCCCAAAGTATTATAAAATTAGTTTTATTTTTTCTGATTCAGCCTCAAACCTTCCTCCACTTAAACCTGCCTACATAGGATGGCAGACATTGTCTAAGTGATCCACTTCAACTGGAAGACAAAAAATACATGAAGTTATCTGATTTTTAAAAAGTTTTCAACTCTTCCTGGAAATATTGTGAGAAAAATGAATTGAGCTGTAAGGTCATATACAAAAAGCTCTACAATACACTTTTCAGTAAATTAGCTACCTAGGATTAAACTGAAATAGGAAAGTTAAATATAACACACTGTAAGTTCTGAGAAAGAATACCATACTGCTATAAAATATAGCATGTCCAGAGCATTCAACCAGACCAGTGAACAGCTTATTAATAACAAAAATTCAAGCTTATTTTGTGAACCACTATTTAATTTTATATGTATAAGAAAAATAGGTTACTTAAGGCTTTAACATGAGTAAATGAAATTTATTGTCCATTTTACCTTTCTGCCCATTATTATCTTTTTTTCTTCACTCTAGAAATAGCCTCAGAGAATAAGGTCTTATTCCATGAAAACATCTAAAGATTTTAGCCATTATCAAAATATTTTTATTTATAATTATCCCCCCTGTCCAATTATTTAAAAGTCCCATTCATCTGTTTCTTCCCTGACTGTTGGCATCTCTTAAGTGTCTCAGTCTATCAGCTGCTGCTATAACAATACCACATGTTGAGTAAGTTAGAAATTAACAAAGATGTACTTGGTTCACAGTCTCGAGGCTGGGAGGCGAGAGCGTGGTACCACCATCTGGTAAAGGCCTTCTTGTTCAGTCATAACATGGCAGAAGGATGAGTGAGCACAGGACGAACCATCAGGAAACCAGGCAAACATCGTTTAATCACAAATCTACTCCTGCAATAACGAATCCACTCCTACAACAGCAAATTCCAATAGCCCAATCATTTCTTAAAGGTCCTCCTACCTCTTAATACTATTGCAACAGATAAAACTTCAACATGAATTTTAGAGGGGACATTTCAATAATAGCATTTTGTCCTCTAGCTCCCTAAAACTCAAGTTCTTCTCACATACAAAACACATCCATTCAATCCTAATGACCTCTTAAAATCTTTTAAAATTTCTGGTGCCAATACAAGATTTTAAACACAAGTATGAGATGAAAAAACAAACTCAAACTCCACATAGGACCTCCTAAACACACTCAGGTCAGGCCTGCAACCCTTTATAGCCCCACATCCTGGATTTAGGTAATGTGCTGTGGTTCTCCCAGGCTGGCACCGCATGCCAGTAGCTCAATTGTTCTGGGGACTTGAAGGTTTTCTGACTCCTACAGCTATAGTAGGCATTACCCAAAAATGGGCTCTCTGCTCTGCCTAAACAAATGTCTGCTTGGATATGTAAGCAGTCTACAACATCCATTCCATCCCATAATAATAGTTTTATTGGCCTAATCATCTCTCAATACAATTACAGAAGCAACAGAAACTTTTTCTTTTTTTGTACTGGGGATCAAACTCAGGACCTTGCGCTTGCCAAGCAGGCACTTACACCTCTAAGCCATCTCCCCAACCCCTCAACATGAATTGTGGGGGGAACATTCAAACCACAGCACTGCATTACAGTGAAACATAACATTAACCACCATGTTATATGTACAGTAATTAAAATAAGATGGAAGAAAATGTCTATCTGGCTAGCTTATACAAATTAGGTAAGCAACAACAATTATGAGTTCCTCAGAAAGTCAGCAGTGATAAAAACACAAATGGGCAAACTATAGTCCATCCTGTTATCATTCAAAAGCTGGTGGCAAGGGTGGCAGTTGCATTGGTGGGCAGGGAAGATGCACATGTCCCAAGGGACACACAAGTGTGAGATGAAAAAGTAAACTCAATTCTCATTGTTGTAGCTAATCCTTCAAGGTTGATGAGCATCAAGAATATAAGAGATTGTGTAAGCGGCATCATCTTTCTCTCAGATCTAATTGAAAACAATCAGTTTTTTGCTTTGTTTTATTGTAAAAAAAGTATATTGGCTAGTACAAAATAAGGATGAAGATAAGGGGAAACTGTGTTAGCAAGGTTTTTCTTTCTTTTTAATTTTATTTTTATTTTTTAAAGAGTACAAATTAGAATTAAAATTAAAAGTGATACAGAATTTCACTTAACAATATGAATTTCACAGTATTAGTTGTAATACATAGTGTTTTCCAACCAGTTATTCATATTACCAGATATATGCATGTAAAATTGAACAAAGAAAAAAAAGAAAGAAATGTATAAGAAGTTAGGAAGAGAAAAAGTTTTTTTCTTCACTTTATACTTTTCTGTTAGTATAAAATATCTGAGATGGTGTGCTGTGCTGGCCTTGACCCAGGGGTACGCTGAGACAGTGAATGAGACTGGGTGTGGTGGTGCACACCTAGAATCCCAGAGCTTGGGAAGCTGAAAGAGAAGGATCACTATGAGTCTGATCTGTGCAGTGAGACCCTGTAGACTCTGCAGGGTCTAAATATTTTACTAAATATGTAAAAGAAAAAAAGTATGTGAGAAACCAGATTTCATGGATGTGTTCAGCTGCATAGGATTCCATACTTTGAGTGATTTACACTTGCAGTTTTCAAATGGATATTGTAGACTGCTTGCATATCCAAGCAGATATTTGTTACAGAGGCTGAGCAGAGAGTCCACTATTGGGTAATTCCCACTATAGCTATAGGAATCAGTCTTAATAATTTTTAAATAGTAATTATGTCCTTAGTCTTGGTTCTGAGTAGCTAATACCTTAATTGAGAAAGGTTACATATAGTTCCAGATCAATCCCAAAAAAAGGTAGCTTATTCAAAAAAAAAAAAAAAAAAAAAAACTGTTGAATCTACATTCTGCACAACATATGAAAACTGGAAAGGACTACTCTATTGTCTTTTTCTTTTTTCTTTTTTTAATGTATTTGGTACAGGGTCTCACTACACAGCTTGGACTCATAGTGATCCTCCTGTTTTCTGCCTCTCAAGTATTGGGATTACAGGACTACACTATCACACCCAGACTCCATTGTCACCTGGGGAGGGTAGTGCCAGCGTAGTATGTGATACCAGGGATCAAGGCCTGGTCCCTGAGTTTGCCGAAGCAGGCACTTAGTCTGCTGAGCTATCTGGCCGGACCTCCTCTACCGTTAGATGAATAGTTTAAGTGGTTTATTATTATGAAAAGCAATATTTTCCTTCTAATCAGGAACTAAGTATAAAATACACAATAACTTTTAAAATACTCTTATCATTTTTCCTTGATCCTTTGTGTCAGTAGGTATTTTTTTAGTATTCTAAGGAACTATCATCAGTTTAGAGTTTCCATTCCCACTGACTAAAGAATGGTAATTAATCCAGAATCACAAAGCAATCAGTGGCAAAATTAACAAACTAACATATTTAAACATTTTATCTGTAACATAAGCTATATGAAAAGCAAATTTCCTTTAGTTTGAGAAATAAATTTGTACCTTAACTAGTATTAAACTAAGAGACGTGTAGCTCAGTTTGCCCTACAAAGATGGAGGTGATATAAGGGCCTTATAATCTTGGTTCAGAAAAAGAGTCCATGCAGAAAAAAAATCAAGAGCTGGGGAGATAGCTCAATGGCATAAGTGCCTGTCTGGCCAGGGCAAGGTCCTGAGTTCGATTCCTGGTACAAAAAAGCACAGAAATATCACAATTTGTTGCAGCTTCTGCTATGTGATGGGATGATAGGTAACAGATTTTTAAAAATATACATGTCAATAATACCAAATGAGTTTCATTTTTTAAAATTGTATATGCATTCAACATATTTTTATCATTTTCTATCCTGTCACATCTTTTATCTTTTCCTCCCCTCTTGTCCTGGTGAGTCCATTCTCCTAACTTCTATCTCTTAGTTTCTTGTTATCTGTTTATTTATTTATGTTTTTTATTTACTTGACTTCTAATATAAAGCATTATAATTAACTTTTTGAATCTGGCTTATTTCAGTTAACACAGTAATCCCTAGTTCATCCATTTTCCTGAAAAAGACATGACCTCACTCTTATTTGTGGCTAATAGTCCATTGTATGTATTTTTTTCTTTATATATTTATCTGCTAAAAGGCATGTGCACTGTTTCCATAGTCTAACTACTGTGAACTGTGCTGTCATAAACACAAGTGTCATAAACACAAGTATGTATGTGTCACTATTGTTTTCTGACTTAGACAAATAAACCAAGAAATCATACAGCTGTATAAAATGGTATTTAGTTTTTTGAAACTGATTTCTAGTCGTTGTACTAGTTTAGATTCCCATGTACAGTATAGAGTATCCCGCCCATCAACCCTTCAGCCTCACGGACATTTATTTTTTTGTATTCTTAACCATAGCTTTTTTGACTGGGTTGAGATTGAATCTTTGAGTAGTTTTGATTTGCATTTCTCTAACTGTCAAAGATGTACATTTTCCATATACTTATTAGCTATTTGTACTTCTTTTAAAAACTGTTCAGCATTTGGCCATATTTTGGCTTGATTATGTTCTAAAAGTTAATTTTTTAAGTTCTTTTAGGGGGCGCTGAGACAGGGTCTCCTTATATAATTTAGTCTGGCCTCAAAATTTGTGGCAACCATCCTGTCTCAGCCTCCCAAGTTCTGGGATGATAGGCATGAACCATCATTCTTGCCTTTGAGTTTCTTATAAATTATAGATACTAATCTTGTATCCAGAGAGTAGGTAGCAAATATTTTTCTCTTACTCAGTACAGTACCTATACTGTCTTGTTTCTTTTGCTAATAGAATATTTTGAGCAAGTACCCTAAAGATGAAAAGTGAAAAGTACTTCCCTGGCAAGTGCAAGGGCCTGAGTTCAATCCTTGGTTCCGGAAAAAAAAAAATCTACAGAATCTGTACAGATAATTTTGGGGCCAGGGAGATAGCTCAGTGGAATAAGTGCTTCCTTGGCAAGCTCAATCCCAGGCTCCGCAAAAAAAAAAAAAAAGTAGCATCAATGTGATACTTCATTACACATTCTTATGAACAGAGAAACTAGAGATCACTAGTTTTACTCCCTTGCTCAAACTGTAACTACAAATGGCTTATGGTGAAGTATGAGTTAGTAAGACAGCAAATGCATTACTCCCTTGTGGTAACTAACAGGTAAGCAGAAAACTATTTTTCCTTAATTTCTCTACTTATTTTATTAAGAGAAAAAGTAGACATTTTATTAAGAGAAAAGTAGACTTTTCTCTAAGACACATCTTAAACTGAAATAAACATTAAAGTACATAGGGACAAATTTGCTAAGTGACTTTTGTTTAGAATTATCATTGTCAGACTCCCCCCTCTACAGTTATCAGGGCATCATCATACTCTTCCTCTAGAGGCACAACATTTCTAAAACATCATTTCAGATGTAGTAGGAATAATTAGGTAAGAAAACCACCATATTTTAAATTATCTTTGATATAATCACATTCAATTTAAATTAGACAGGCTAAATGTCACAAATTTATGGTCCCATAGGATCTAATTTGGCTTTGGCAAGTTTTGAAAGTTTTACACATTACCACAAAATCTAAAACCATATCCAAACATATTGACAAGGCATTTTCTGTTATAGTTAGCTTCCATCTCAGGCCACAAATATATACTATATGCTTTTGTTTTTTTGAACATTGGGTAACAAGAATTGACCTTATTCCTAAACCCTAGGTACAACAAAGAAATAGTAAATTTCACTTTGTTGTTTTTGGGTGAAGGACTACCAATCTCTAACAAGTAATCTTCTTGCCCTAATCTGCAAAAGAAAGTGCATAACTACATACCCATAAAGTCAACTAAAGCAGGGGCCAGGGAGATAGCTCCGTAGATTAGTGCTTGCCTAGCAAGTTCAAGGGCCTGAGTTCAATCCCCAGTTCCGTCAAAAGAAAAAAAAAAAAAGTCAACTAAAGCAAATTTCCTGAAGTTTATGTCTAGTCAGCAACATGTCTTGTTACTGTAAAAGCAAACCGTCCAAATTATAAACAGCATTCAACAAATTCATGCTAGGCGAGAGATCACAGTAAACACAAATATTACAACTAAAGATATAAACATTTAAGATAAGTTCTTGTGTGGCCAGCTCATCCTGCCCTTGGTGGGGTGCTGGTACCTCATGGGGTGCCGGGGATTGAATCACAGTCTCTGCCTAAGCAGGCACTTTAGAACACTGAGCTATTCCGTCAACCACTTAAGGTAAGTTTTTAAACCCTACGTTACAAAAACCAAAACCCAGAGAGCTTTAAGTAACAAAACTAATAGGAATGCCAGAGGATTAAAACTTATTCAAGATGTTCATTTAAAACAAAAATTAAACTAAATGGAACTAAACTTTATTACCAATAAATAGCAGAACCAGGAATCAGAAAAAATTTAAGTATTTTAAACTATAATAGTACAAAATTCTTGGGCTCTATTTTCTCAATAAAAACCTCAACAATTTAGTAAGTGTGACTGCTTTGTTAACAGTGGACAGCTCCATGACATATTGCTAGATAAATGACAGAGAGGTAAGTGACTCCTATTCTTCTATTATCCTGATTGTCTGTACACAACTATTATATCTATCTTTCCAGGAACAAGATTTAAAACCTTGAGCCATGTCTCTTTCACCAATCTTCTACCTCTAATTTGCCAAATCCTCCTTATTTCACTCCACAGCTCTAGTATCACTCCTTAATATTATCATTGTCCTATTTCCATTGGCCTAGTATAAGAAGTCTTCAAATGACCATACCTACAACTTTGTCAACCAAATCCTTAATGTTTATTTAAAAAGCAGTTTCAAAAACATTACAGAAATTCTTTTAAAAAGTTCAAACAATGTATTACTGAGAAATTAATTCTAAACTTTTTAGGCTAGCATTTTATGTTTTCTATTTGACTCATCTTAAAATCTGACTCAATTCCCTTATTTTCTACCTTCCAGTATTTTAAATAGTTTTCCTAGTTTGGTCAATGAGAATCCCTCTTTCAGGTGTGTTCAACACCTACCCCAGATCCCAACTTCTATTTGAATCAACTGCACTTGAGAGTTCATTCAAATGCAGAAGTCTTGCTAGTTTTAGTTCATCTCAAGTACAGTACCTTCTTCCTCTGAACTTCCATAATACTTCACATATAACTGTCCGATACACTTAGAAATTTGTCTTATATTACAATTACATATACACTTCTATACTGGGAAACCAGTATAGAAGTTATTATTATTTTATAATAATTAGCTCAACACCTAAAGCACAGTAGGAACTGAGTTAGTGGGCTATAGTCTAATTCTTGCTAGCATAATAAAACAATTACTTAATATCTATCTAGGCTATGCTAAATAGGAAGGTAATTAAATTGAACTCAGTCTACTATTTTATAAGGTAAAAATAACATTTTAGAATATCACCAAAATGGTTAGGAAACATTCAAGCTTGATATTTAAAGGGCTACCCTTTAGTTACTTAAAAACTTTACTCAATTTGAACAATTCATTATTTTGGAAATCCTGAATAAATGATTTTACTATAGGTAAATGTATAAACATTTATGCTTTAATAGTTATAAACCAAGTTAAGAAGCAGCCATGAAAATATAGACTACTATCTTTCACTGTCTCAGGGATAGCTTTTCAAATTAAAAGTTTATAGCATGCCACACCATTATTTAAAAAAAAATCCTTCAGTTACCTGCTAAATTTTTAGCAAGCACTAAATCCCAGGGCACTTCTTGCTTCCCAAATTTCATTTTGTTGTGTTCATATTGCTTTTTTTCCCCCCATCTACCTAGAATGATACACTTCATTTCCTCTTCATAAAACTTTACTCAGCCTTCAAATTTGACGTTTGGCTGAAAATATAAAGTTTTCTGCAATAGTATACTTGTACTTATCCCACTGGGTCACAAGTATATTTACACAGGAGGACTTAAGAGTCTTTATAACCTCAGAGACAAGCATAGTTATGGTATAAGAATTTAAACTTTTGTTAAATAAAAATGTTCTATGACTTTTACTTTTCTCATATTTTAAAAATAATGACAAGTACAACAGTATGTATTTCTGAGTCTCTGTTTAACCATGCAGTAAACTGTTAAAAACAAAAGCAGGAAAGGGGCTGGGGAGATGGCTCAGTAGACTAAGTGCTTCCCTAGCAAGCGCAAGGGCCTGAGTTCCATCCCTGGTTCCAAAAACCAAAAAAAAAAAGGAAAGCAGGAAAACCGGAGTCCCACTTAATTCCTAGTTCCTCTCAAGAGTAGACTTAGATGAAAATAGTCTGAACTCCTGTAACACTTTGAGCCAATATACTACTTAATTGCAACTATCTCGCACAGTCTTCTAATTTTAAATTTTAAATGTTCTACAATAGTCCTTCCTTGAATTCACTAACAGCAGAGATATGTCTCAAACTTCTCATGGTTCTCCAAGCAGTGGGGTATTTTCTTTATTAATAACTAGTTTAATTCATCTAAGTTCAGAATAAGATCAATTTTTTTTACTTATATTCTTTCAGAATGAATGAATCGCTATAAAAGCATGCAATTTTAGTATGTAATACTGTAATAATATAAAGACTGAAGACATTCATTAAAAGACAATTTAATGTACATTGAAATTCCTCACAAAACAACTTTTTTTCTATCATACCAGAGAGTATTTCCATAGCACTTTCCATAAGCAAGGAGTATTTTGTTTTTTTGTGGCTTACAAATGCACTCATCAACCTGGCACCTCGTTGTACATTCATTAGCAATTGCAAGACCTCTACGGCCAATTATACCATTAAAGCTGAAAGTAGCAAAAAAAATCTATTTAGTAACAGGCAGTCTACAATTACAACAGAAGTAGATAATACAAAAAAATGAAACAAAAAAGGTACATACTTTGCAATAGTGGTGCTGATTTGTTGTAGGTACTTCTAAAATGTTATGAAGATAATGAAAAGAATCTCTTACAAATCAATGTATTTTTGGGGATATGTAAAAATATTTTTATTAATTTTAAATAGGTAACCAGAAATTTATAATTTACTTTAAATTGCTAAGATAGAAGGTGATTTTTAAAATATGATCAATATATAAAAATGGGTTAAAAAAAAAAGTAACACTTGGTGCCGGAGAAGTGTTATGATTTCTAAGATTCTATTATTGTTAGTTGCAGTGATTACCAGCCCTAACACAGAGAAGCACTTGGGGCATTGTCTTCAGTCTGTGGGTAGTGAGTTCCTAACGGATACTATATCACTCATGACCAGCATTAACTTAATGAGAAAAAGGAAAGTATTAAGAGGGTATCATAATGAATTCAGGTAAATGAATGAATAAACAGGAGTATTATGTGTACTTGTATATATCTATAAAATGAAGTCCCAATAAAAATGTTGAATGTCAACATTATTCTTCCTTCTTTTCAAGCCAGGACACAATGCTGTATAGCACAGAAATACATGTGGAAACGTATGTCTCACAGATGTATATTCTTTGATAGCATTCTACTCAGAATTTAATTATTTCTCTTTCCTTATCTTTTGAGATTCAGTTTTATTTTGATGTCACAATGTTTTACTTCTGATTATAGATTGGGTTGGTAGGTTAAATTTTAGCTTAAGTAATCCTAAATGTTTTAGAAATTTTAATAACTAGAGTTGCTATGTAATTTACCGTCCAACCCAGGATACTTCGAGTAAAACTGGCACTACAAAGTTAGGACAAAGCTAAATCAGTATTATATAGTATTCTATTAATAAAGTGATCCTCCTGTTTTCAGCCTCCCAAGTGGGGATCACAGGCACATGCCACCACACTCACTCTCAACTGCTGTCTCAGCATGCCCTAGGGGTGGGGCCAGCACAACATGCTGGGGATCAAATCTGGTCCCTGCATCTGCCTAAGCAGGTGCTTTGACACTAGCCAATTTAGACAAAGATCCATTAAGAAAAATCCAAATGGCTTCATAAATTATATACAACTGAGCACACAGAAAAGTTGTTAACTGGATCAGTTCTGGACTAAACAAACCTGTGCCATTCTCTTTAGACGATTACCCTCCCCATGTATGGCTCTTTCATAACTTCCATTCTAAAGCTTTTATATTGTGTTCATTATTCCTTTTCCTAATATCAAGGAAGACATATTTTAATTTATACTTTAATAAGCGAATCAATTTTGATGTTACAATCCTTGCATTCTTTACTTGATAAAGAAAAAAAAAAAGACTTCTAGGTTCTCAAACAATTCCTAGTTCTGTATTCTTTTTTCTTCTTTTTCATTTCACACTACACAAGCTCTTTACCACTGAGGTATATCCACAGCTTTTTTTGTTTTTTAAACTCTGAGACAAAGCCTGGTTTGTTATACAGGCAATCTTTCCTCCTCAGCCTTCTGAGTAGCTGGGTTTGCAAGTATGCACCACCACCTGGCTTGAATTTGTACTTTATTCATCCTAAGAGTAGCAATTTATATTGCTGAAAACAAAATGATGCCTGTTATTTCTATGAACCTTTCAATAATCTAATGGGACCCTCATGGTTGGAACCATTGCTTTATACTAAGAGGTGAGAAAAATTGGTATGCAGAGCTTACCAGAATTCATTGAGAAACCAACAACATTAATAAAGTTGCATAAAAACCTCTTAGTTGGCACGAACACATTGCAAACACATCATCCCTATAGCTCTTTTAGAAATAAGGACAAAATGCTTTCAGAATCAATTTTTTGATTCTTAAAAAATAGGTACTAGTTGTCCTCCAAATCTTTTTTTTTTTTTTTTTTTTTTTGCAGAACCAGGGATTGAACTCAAACCCTTGTGTTTGCCAGGGAAGCACTTATTCCACTGAGCCATCTCCCTATCCCCAAATAGGTACTAGCTGTGTGAAGCACCTTGGATTTTTTTCAGGTTTTCATTTCAACTGTTTTTGCCAAGGACTACTAAACACTTCCAACACTTTGATTTTCTAACACTTCCAACATTTAGATCAATATTTAATTAACTCTTGTTTAAAAAGCAACATCCTCTTTTTTTCCTGATGGCCTAGACCAGTGATGACAAACCTTTTAGAGACTAAGTGCCCAAACTGCAACCCAAGACCCACTTATTTATCACACAGTGCCAACAGTGCAATTAAACCTGAATATCTGATGTTTTAATTTAAAAAAGAAAACTGTTATCTGGTGCTCCACTGCTGGGGCAGCTTGACTTGTGTGCCTACAGAGAAGGCTCTGCATGTCTGCTGCAGAACATTTGCCATTGCTTTCCCACCACTGACAGACTATATTCCAATTCATCCTATTTACTTTTCCAATAATAAAGTTTTTTTTTAATGAAAAGCAATGTCATATTTTAAAGGATTTTTCAGATGAGGTAAAAGTAAATGGAGTAACAAAGTTTGGATTAGACAGGCTCTGTCCCATTGAGCATTTGAAAATCCTGCTCTAACAGTCAGAATGAAATTTTCACAAGCACTCCAAAATCTATACTAGACCTAACAATTTGTTACAGTTCTTTGTAATTAAACTCTTATTTATTCAATCATCATCAGATTGTTCTCTAACTGCTTTCTTTCTAAAATAAGAAATTCAAGTTAGGATCCCCTGACATAGGATAGTGACTAAAAATAAAGATCTAAGCTATGACAGCCTCAACTTGAATTTCAGTTTTGCTGTTCATTAACTATACAAGGTCAGAAAACTGTTGTTTTGCAAGCCCTAACTTTCTTTCTTTCTTTCTTTTTTTTTTTTTTTTTTTTTTTTTTTTTTTTTTTTTGTGAAGAACTGGGGATTGATCTCAGGCCCTTGTGCTTGGCCAGGGAAGCACTTATTCCACTGAACCATCTCCCTGGCTCCCAAGCCCTAACTTTCTGTAAAATACAGAATTACAGTACCAACATCTCACATGTTTTTTTATTAAATGTCATGAATATAAACTGCATAGCATAGTACCTGACACATAGTAAGTGTTCAATACAGATTAGTGGCTATGACAGCAATAATTCCCCATTTCAACATTCTCCCATTTTTATTTCCCTCTACTTCTAATATCTGCAATCACCTTCCAAGCCTAATAGAGGTGATGAGGATATATAAAAATCATAACCCCACAGTAAGAGTCCCTAGCCCTTGAAGTAAAACTCACTATTCCTCTCCTTTTAATATAAATGGTCACTGGAAATCCTGGTTATTATTTGTACATCAAGTCAAGAAATAAAGAAGTAGAATAAAGATACCAGCATGAATACAAGTATTTTTTGGCAGGAAGAACATATTTGATGTAAGGCATAAGGCATGAGAAAGAAATTAAGTTGAAAAACAATAGAGAAAGTAGAAGGTAGTGACCTAAAAGGACAAGAGAATTAGACTGAAAAGGGAATTTCAGGCAAAAGATTTATACAGATTTACTTAGAAAAAGGGGTCTGTTTTAAGGTGAAAGAAACTGGATTTCCTGATGTAGAATAGTTTGAAAGACTATAAACAAAAGAGCAATGCAAAAATTCTGCAGGCTTTAAGAAGCATATTACATATGAGTAAGCTAAGCAGTTTCACTAATAGCAGCATGAAGAGTATCTGCAAGGTTGGGCTAGCCAACCAAAAATAACACAGAAATGTGCATTTATGCATATAACTATATTTGGGCATTAAAAGAAAAATCTATTCAGTTGTCAGAACAGACCATTATATTATTAAGGCCTGATATTAAAGATGGGATCTATAGACTAATAGAAAACTCATTAGGTAGTTTAGTTTTAAAATCAGTTTTACATTTTTAAAATTTCACTATAATTCCCTTTCCTAATAAAGCATCTCCCTAAGACAGAACTATAATCATTTGTTTTTAGCACCAAAGAAAGGCGTCTTACTAAAATCTATTAATATAAATAAATTTAAAAATCAAAAAATAGCATGCTTTAAAAATCAATGGGATTAATATAGGCTCAAAAGTTCTACACTTCTGTTTCTTTCTCTCCAAATCAAGTCCGTATGAGCCAAATGAAAAAGAACCACTTGCTTAAAATTATATGTCAATAGTTTACAAGTTGCTGAATTTAAAAGGCTATTCAGATTCAACTAATGCTTACTAAAGTTATAAATGTAATCTGAATTACCACCAGCATGGTGAAAAAAAAAGGTGTATTGTATCAAAGTCTTGCTGTGATATCTGTTCAAACATACCTGTACCAGTCAAAAGTCCAGCACTCTTCTTTCGTGCATAAGCGCGTAAGTGGTTGGACAGGCTAACAGCGCTTGTAAACGTCGTATTGCAATGCACACATGTTCTAAGCTTCACAGGCATACCTATCATTCAAAAGAAAACTATAATCCAGTTCTCACTTCAAAAAGTGAATTTTCTTAGCTTAAAGTGTGTAGAAAGTACCACAACAAAGATGGTTTTAAAAGCGTTCACTGAATTAGCTTAACTTAATAAAGAAGGGGGAGTTAATTATTAGTAGTTTATAGTTAGTATTTAGAGCCAACCCATGCTGTTTGGAAAGATGGAAGAGGAGTGATTTGGACCTCTAAGTTCCTCTGGATTTAACACCTATTATCACTTTGTTGCAGATTTCTGTGTTACGCAGATCATTTCTTAAACCTACTATAAAATACAACCCTGTGATTTGAATAGTTCTGTTAAGAGTTTCAAAGCTTACAACATTGCCAATAAAAAGAATTAAGAAGTCTAGTTGACAAAGTGGTAATTAAAGTGTTTTACCCACAAAACCGTAAAAGGCTTGATACTAAATTAGGCTTTTTGATGAAGGCTCAGAGAAAAGGTGGTAAAACACACCACTGAACAGCTGTTAAGACACAACATTTTATTCAGGGCATTTTATGTTCATTACTTTGAATGCACAATCAATAATGAAAGTTAATGATTTGAAGTTTTTTGCTAAAATCTTTGTGCTAAATAAATGATCAACAAGCTAACATCTTAGTCATCACAGGAAAAACATGTTGAAACAATAAGAAACTCCTAAATGCTCAGACAACCCTCAATCCCCCAACACATTTTAATTGGTTTCCTCAGCATTACTGTGATAGCCACAAGTACAAATTCCTTTTGTAAGTATACTACACCTTGGTCAACACAACTAAAACATCTTTCTGACATTTTATCCTTCTGAAAAATACTGACAGTTACTGATTTTGCCAAGAATTTTTGTATAAAGAGACCTATTAACCAAAATCCCAACTAAATAAATCATTTTTCAGACCACTTAAAATGCAGGATAATCTTAAATCAAAGCTGCACTAACAAATATTTGCAATAACCCAATATCTGCCAGAAATACACAACATTTCCTTACAGTAACTTTTTTCATTGGCCACTTACTATTACCTCAGACACACTTATATTAGGGCTCTAATCACGAAACCATCAACATAAACCTGTTTCAACACTCTTAATCTCCAAAAGAAACCTATAAGGAGGCTTATGATTCTTCTAGCCTCAAAAGTAAAAACCAGCAGCAATATTATATAAAATTTAGCTACTTTATATGCCATATCATTTACCAATACAAAATATTCCCCAGAAGGGAAAAACTTAGTGTATAATCACTAAGGTAAATCATCTCTTCTATTCCATTAGAATACTACTGCAAAATACAAAACCCCAAAAAATATGTTTCATATACTCACAACAATTCTTCAAAACCAAACTATTCCACAGAACAATGACGAACGAATTGGAGAGGAAGAGGCTTCTTTGGGTTAATCACAACACACAACAGACACCAATCCATTCAGTTTAAAGAGTCTGCTTTGTTTGTTTTACCTAAGCAGTGGGAAAACCAACAGCTAAATCTTGAGAATAACATCACTTTGGAGCACTGGCAAAAATATGACAAAGCCCCTTCAGTAATGCTGTGCTTTTAAACATCAATCTCCCTCCCATCCACAATTATCCTTTAACCCTGGCAAATTTTAGTTTTACAGACCAAACTTTTTATTTGTTGTTGCTTCTGTGTGTGTCTTCTTTTGCTTTGGTTCTCACCTTACATTCAGACTATGAAATGAAGCCAAGAGACTTGGTGCTGATGAGCATTAGCTGGTGAGTTACACAGTAATGACAGAAAAACCAATCTGTTCTGCAAAAAGGTAGCTTAAATAGCACAATTCTGAGAAAGTATTTTCCACAAATATTCCACAAAAGATAGCATAACTGAATTGTTTTAAAATTATGTAAGTGTCCCCTTACCTGAGTGCATAGTCAAGTCCATTTTTTGTGGTTGATACATCAATGGACTATCTTCATTTAATGGAAGAACACATTTCTGAACAAATCTCTTCCTTGCTGTTTGATTGTGGATCTTCTGAGGAGAAAGAGCAGAATTCCTTTCTTCTCCCATCCTTTTATTTTTAAGAAGTTCTATCAGTGTAAGAGACTGATTCTTTCTTCCACCAGGCAGTTCGGGTTTTGTCTCATCATATTCATTTAAGAAACTCAGCCCTTCTTCCTCTGATGCAGACACTGACAAAGCTTCAGTCTTTAGGCCATTATGGTATGCTTCCAGAGGCAAAACATTGTGAGACAGAAAATCATCACTTGATGCAAGTTTTTGAGCTACAAATGGTCTGGGAATAATACGACGGCTGTTCAATGCCTTTAAGATTTTTTCATATTTTTCTTCATTTTGCATCATCTCATTCAGAACGCAGATTGGGGATTTGTGAGCATCCCATTTGGTCTTTCCAAGTCTTTTCAGGTGGCCTCTAACATGATTTGACAATCCAATTTTAGTATCAAACCAACCGCCACAGAGTTGACAAGTATGTTCAGAAGTGGTTTCAGATTTCTCTATAGCTAAAAAAATAATTGTTAATAGTATCAGAATTTATTAAAATTCTAAATATGAAATTATTTTATTTTAATAAAGACCAAAATTCAAACAAAACTTTCAAATTCTTCAAATGTAAACACAGATACATTAGCTCAAACTATGTGAGCACTTACCTTTTCTAACTCTTTTAACAGGTGTCCCTGTGCCAGTTCTTTTGAAATGTTGCATTTTGTCACTTGTGGCTATCTGTTCTGGTGAAACAACATGACGGGCTTCATAACTTAATCCTGCTCTGTGAAGATGTCCTCGGACATGATTTGATAACCCAACACCTGTTTCAAAAGTTGCTGGGCAATAAGGGCATGACTTCTTCTCAAGAGACAAATCAGTCCAATGAAAAACAGAACTATGCTTTGACAGTGAAGTTTCTGCATTTTCTAAATGCTGAGAATCATGTATCTCATGTAAAAAGTTGTTAGTTTCACCATCTTCGTAATACTCAAAATAAAAGCCATCATTTTGATCATAACTAAGGGTAGCATTTTCTCCAGGCTCTTCTTCACCTTCCACCTTGCTTTTAAATAAGGGAAATATGTTTACATGTTCTTGGTTAAGATCAGTGTAGGTTTCATCATCTATAGCCTGTGTAGTGTAGTCACTTAACTCAACATTATCCCAGGAACTATCATCTTCTGTTTCGTAACTATCTTTCTTTTCAGCAGAATTAAGTTTTTGCAAAACCACAACAGTCATTTTATGCAAAAAATCAGGATAGCTGTCCAAGTCTTCTCCTCCGACAGAATTTTCCTTCTTAGACTCTTTAGCTACTCTTTTTACAGCTACACGCCTGTGGTCCTTGAAGCCTTCGGGCCGTTTGGTGTCTTGGTTATGAGGGTCTGAAATAAAACTATTATGAGAATTACTTGATGAAAACAAATGTAAAGAATTTAATGAACTAACTTGTTTTTTGAAATGCAGAGGATATGATTCACCTGATTTTTTGATCATCCTGTAGTTTTCATATTTGTGTCTATATAAATAGTTGCTATTTGCCTTGGTATTAGATTTTTCTTTCCCTGCTTGATGGAAATACTTCGGTTTTTGGTCAGTGCTGCTTTTGATCATAATAGTCTTGTGAGGAGAACTGTTTTGACTGTTCACATTTACACCTGATTGGGCAATGCTTTTCCGAGCTTTTTGTATTCTATGTGGCCGCTTATGTAATTTAGGAAAATTACTTGATTGTGAGCTTGATCCAAATGTTCGTTTTACATCTTGCTTTAAAGCAGAGTTCTTTGGAAATGTGGTTGATTGTTGTTTAATTAATGGTTTAGTGCTATCTATATCTATAGGTTCTTCAAGGGTGTCACTTTTTTTTTTATCAAGCCCCAGAGAATTACCAAATGAATCACTACATGATGAGGAATGCAAATACTCCATGTGCTTTTTTAGAATACTTCTGCCTGAAGTAGTAAAAGGACACACCTTACATGTGTATGTAGCTGATTTTTTGGATGATCCTATAACAGAGTCTTTCATAAAAGTCTTTTTTTGTGTTTTCCTCTGGGTTGCATCAGAATTGACTATAGGGCATTTTACCACTGCTCCATGGGCAATGCCCCGATGGCATTCCAATTCATTTTCTGTCACTGCCATAAAATTACACTCTTCGCAGCAATAGTACCTTTTATCTTTTTCATGGGTTTTAGCATGTTGCACAAATGTTTTAGGGCAATTGGTACCAAATACACACTGAGGACATTGTAATCGTGCACTTCTTCCTTCATCCTGAAGTTCTTTCAACTCACGAATTTCTTCCATCAATTTCTGTCTTCTTTCTTGGTGAATAATCATATGTTTCAGAAGCGAATTGCGATCTCTAAATGTCCGTCCACATTCTCGACATGCATATGGCCTTGGGACATTAAGGTGGCGAAAGTGACTATTCCCATCTAAATGATACATCATATGCCTGTGGAGGTGCTTTTTCTCCCTAAAATTCACATTGCACTTTGTACAGGGGTAGAATGATGGCTCTTCAGTATTGAAATTAGCAGGTGACTCAGGATCACTCTCTTCACATTTCTTTTTTAAGGTATTTGAAATAAAAGTGCTAGTATGAACAGGTGAGCTATCCTCTCCACATTTATCTGGATTATAAATTAGGTGTTGAAAAGTATCTACAGATTCCAAGTCTTCATCAGTTGATTCAGGCTTCACTTTTGATAATGTGTATTTCTGTGAGTCTATTGTTTGTACCTCTGCATTGTGTTCCACAAGGTCAACTTCTAACATTTTTGATTTACATTTAGAATCACCAAAACAATCCTCAGTGTAACGAGTTATCTTGCTTATATCCATTTTTCGCTTTCTTTTTTTTTCTAAACCTATTTTAGGGTGAGCAGGAGCTTTATCCACAGTTTCTTCATTAGTTATAAGAAACTGAATGAACTCTTTTTGGGGATCCCAGTTTGTATCATTTTCTGACCTCAATTCATCTGTACCTGAGGAAATTCCTGTTATTTTATTAGTATCATCATCTTTTACCAGTAGATCTTTACTATCCTCACCCACCTCTACTTGGTTTATTAAAGTGCTATCTGATTTTATACTATTCCCTACTGAATTTTGAATGTCACAACCAACTGAAGTAGAGGTAGGTAGTTTTTTAATGGAATGGGCTGGATTCTTATTATGTGCTACATCTGATAACAAAAATAAAACTTGGTGTTGACTTGTTTTTTGTGGTGTAGACGGCTGATGATCAGCTGCTACTTTCAACGTTGAACATGATTCTGTTGCTGGTTGATCCACAGGCTGTCCAGTGGTTAAGGAAACATTGCCTTTATTCATATTGGAAGTCTTAGTTAAGGAGGAGTGTGAAACTGGTCCATTAACAGTAGCTCCTTTAGGTAAGGTAAAGTTTTCACTAGAAATAGTAGGAGCACCAGCGTGTATAAACAAAGTAGACTGGCCTCCACTTAAGGCTTTTTCAGATTTGTCCTTTGACAGTTCTTCAGGCAGCGTCAATGAACTGTTTTTCTGAAATGATGTTTGACAATCTTTTGGTTTATGAACTCCACTCTCTTTTTCTGAGATAAAACTGTTGTCATCTAGGAGTTCTTCTTTAGCACCAGTAATATCGGTGTTTATCTTCAAATCATCCATATTGTTGGCAAGCCCATTTAAGACATTTAGTCTAGAAAATGGAAAACAAAAGTTTAGATTTGCATGGAAAAAGTACTATTAGAGTATATGGAAAGTTGAAAGTACACATTTTTATTACCCTTATTTTTCTACCTTTTATATCAAGATCCTAGTAACTTTCCAAGAATGAAGAAACACTTGAAAAACATATACATTTTGTTTGTTTGTTTCTGGCAGAACCGGGGATTGAACTCAGGGCCTCACACTTTCCAGGGAAGTGCTTATTCTACTGAGCCATTTCCCCAGCCCCAAAACATACATTTTAAAAGCATCTCAAAAATTAATATTGTTCTTTATGCAAGGCAATAGTTCAGTACTGCATATATACAAAATATGAAGGAAAATGGAATGTAAACTCATATGCACAATATAAACTAGTACCGCAGGTCAAAAAATCTCAAATATAGATAGCTAATAAAGTTATATATCATTCAAGTAGATTATATTACAGAATATTCTGAATAATCAAATATCAAAGAAAAGTCTTGTCACTTAAGAACTCATTTCTGAGGAAGATAACAAATTACTATTCATTAAAGAACTTTGTTTAAATTAACATATTCTCTATCAACATTAATTGTTTGCATTAGAACAGTGATTCTTGCTTTTTAAAATATTTAAGAATTCTTTGTTCCTACGATGTTTAAATGATCTCCTAAAATTCTAATGGTACACAATACTTTATTCAGTTTCATATATTCCTTATTAAAATATTCACTAATCTTAAATTGGTAAAATTTTAATTAAATTTTATGTTAAGATTTCATATACTGAACTGACAAATTCCAAGTGTTCTCTGAAAGCAATTATCCCATTTGTGATCTTACAGTCTAGAGCAGTGACCTAAAAACTTTTACATCAAAACAAATTATGGTTTTTATTTCATATATTATATAGATAAAAATTTAGAAGCATTTTTACTCATAGATTTAATGATTATGAGTATTTAGGACAGATTTGTGAGTACTTGGAAAATATTCATACCACATGTATAATTAATGCCTGTACTCTAAGGAAATCTCCTGCACCCTGCCCTTATCCTGTCCTTAGAAATGCCCACATTGTACTAGAAGTGCCTATACTAAAAGAATATAAATTATTAAGGGCAGAGAATACAACCTAGTCATCATTATATTTCTAGAACTTAGTACAGCTCTTGGCATAGAGGTCATTATTTGTTAAATAAAGGAATCAGTACGTGTTGGATAAACAAAAACACAATTGCAAAATCAAAGATGCCTAAAGCACAAAAGAAAAATATTCTTCCTATGAAATTGAGATATTCTAATATCCTATACAGATCTTAATGCGATTCTGATTCCTTTTCTTTCTTTTTTTTGTTTTTCATGTATTTGGAACAGGGTCTCACTACACAGCTCGGACTCACAGTGAGTGATCCTCCTGTTTTCAGCTTCCCCAGCACTGGGATTACAGGCTTTGCGCCACCATGCTGGTTTTGGTAGCCAGCTCAGCACGCCCAGGGGTGGGGTGGTGCAGCATGTGGTTCTGGGGATTGAACCAGGGTCCTTGTGCTTGCCTAATCTGCTGAGCTATCTCATTGGACCATGATTCTGATGTCTTGACTGAGCAATTGTAGCAAAACTCTCAACAATTCCAAAAATCCTTATGTCTTCTTTAAAGAAATTAGTACTTGCTACCTACAGGTGTTAACTACTAAAGTACCGTCTAAAATTTTATATATTTTTTCCTCTTGTACACAGTAGTAAGTATAGATCAGTCATTCTCTAAATATTTTTTGAGCACTTACCATGTGCTGAGCACCATTCTACTTATTAGACATACAACAGCAAAGACAGACTAGGACTTTGCTCCTCAAAAAATAAAGTCAGCACATTTTTTTCCTGAACAGTCCTTTTATCTTGAAAAGTAACACTATTTAGGGCAGTAGAACTTTAAAATTCAGTATTTAGAAATAAAAAAATACTTTGAATTTCAGTATTTCTATTATCCTTCATGATACCAATTTCATGCTTTGTAAAATATTAAATCTAGTTCAAGAATAAAGAACCTTTTATAATTACATTTTTCTTACCTCATAACTTAGAACAAGCTCATGTTTGATCTTATTCTTTCCACAAAATGCTTAATTATAAACAAACATCACAAATATCTTTCTTTGGCATTATTCCACCCCTCATAGGTTTTAAAATTCTGTTCAGAATCTGGCAAACTTCCACAGTAATAAAAATAGACTTCCAATAAGATCATATTCAATGATATCGCCCCAAAATGGTGCTAATGCAGCACCCAGCAGGAGTCTCCACATCACAAACACAGGAGTTAAAAATGGGCAGCACATAAACATGTGTTAGGAAAGAATGTACAAATGTCAATGAAAAGTAAGCTTTGATGCTACACTATTACTCAGCCCTGATATTTCTCATTAAATTAGATAGAAAGCCCCAGTAGTAACAATTCATAAATCTGAAATAAATGACAGTTTAGAAAAGAAGTAGCCTGAAAGACACTTTCTGTTCCTATTTATCATAATCACAGAGGTAGACAAATATATGCTCAGTCAATTTGAAAGCCTATATTAGCTTTTCTCAACAGGAAGCAGTGTTGCTAACGAAGTGGTAAATTCAGTGTTAATGAGTGGCTTCACTGTTACCACCTCAGAGGTAAAACCTTCCATGTTCTGTGTTCCATCCATCTGTTATGGTGTTAGAGGTTCAGAGATGGAACAGACGTTTCCCATTTAAAGCAACTTCATTGGTACCCCCCGAACAGCAGGGTGACAAACTATGAAAATATCATGTCGGTTTGGAGACTGCATCCTCATTACCAGAATGGCTTTATAAAAGCTTTTCATAAGTTCATAGTCTGAAGATACCAAACTGTTTTGCTTAAAAAACAGAAAAATATATACATAACATTTATTTATAAAACATTTAACAAAAATCAAATTACATATTTATAAAATACATGAAATTAGACCTTTTCTTCACATCTTTATAATGAAACCTGGTTCGATTGGCCATCAGTAAGTTACTGTTTTATAGATAATGATCAATGCACTCATAGTAATAGCAGAAACCTACATTAAAAATATGCTTAAAGAAAATGACTAAGAAAACTAATATTTTAAGAAGAATTAAACATTTTCCCAGTTTAATTTCCAAATATATTCTAATTATAAATTTTTCCAAATATACTTGTTCTTAGTAACAGCACTCAAAATTTATACCTGCTATATTAAACTACAATGAAAACCAATGGATCATCAAACTCTTTTGCAATGAAATAGATCTAGAATTATAACACTTATTTCACTATGTTAAGAAAAGATTATATAGCATCCAGATAAGAAAGCATTAAACATATATAAATGCCCCCTTAATTTTATGCTATCTCATTTTTAAACAACTTTTATATGGTCAAATATACAAAACACAGCCATCAATACCCCAACTTTATGGTACTATAACAAAGTAGAGACATATTTGAAGACAGTCATTATCCATTAGGTTTTTAAATTAGTATCTTTTAAAACACTGTTTAGACATAATCACTAAATCCTCTCCCATATAATCATATAATTGTAGAATTTTTCTCTTAACTGAACTTGAAGATGTTCTGTAAGATATTCACACACTTTTTAAAAAGCTGCAAATGGGAATTTTAAATCTACATAAAACGTATTTCAGTGTCTAGAAAATCATAATGAGTTCTAAAGCTATAACTGCCTCTAGTTATATACTACAAGCATTAAAAAAAAGTACAAAGGTCAGATCTGTCTTCAAGATGACAGATCATCACTTATATGCCTCAAGCAAGACTTATTGTCTCCAAAATCTCAAACATCAGTATTTTTGCAAACTATCAGCACTTGCTATAACACCCTCACTACACTACATCTTGAGGTTACTACAGAAGAAATGAGGTGATAATTGCATATTAACATAATTATTCTGTAATCCCTCTGAGCAAGCTTCCTAGGTCACTCAGTAATTCAGATTAGATACAACCTTCCTGTCATCAAATCTATGCTGTCCACTTTCTGTTCATGAATAATTCTTTTTCTCATAGAAAATTAACTTAATTTCATTCTTTTATGTATATTATTAATTATATTTATTACAAGTAGGTTGACATTTTGTGGATACTTACTACATAATACCAACCTTTCTCATGTGATATAATTTCACACAAAAAAATACTAGAACCTACCCTGATTCTACAGTAGTTCACTAACAACTATATTATACAGCTAAAAATAAGTTATATTGCCCAATAACTGAGTTATAGTTAAATCTGTCAGGTTTTCATAAACTCTACGTTCATTTAAATTATCCTTAAAAGCAAATAACAACTTCAATTAGTAATATATAAGCTTGGGTTCAAGAAGAGAAAACCATTCACAACTGTCCTCCTAAATACAAAACAAATCTTAATTGCATATAAACTGTTACAGTTTTTAAGCCTATATATACTATACACAAAGTACAAACATGCACCCTAAATCTCACAATTGAAGAGAGTACACAATCATGTTTTACAGGGTGTATCCTATTTCAGGATGTCATATTGAGAGGAAAAAATAAAAAATACAGAACATTTATAAAGGTATCTAGCAGGGGCCGGGGAGATGGCTTAGTGTACTAAGTAAGCACTTGCCTGCCAAGTGCAGGGACCTAAGTTCAATCCCTGGTTCCACCAAAAAAAAACAAAAAAATTATGTATATTTATTTATATAAAGGTATCTAGCATCAGCTGGCCAGAAAAACATGCTATGTAATAAAGCAACAATATAGTATGCTTAGTCTAACAATTAGCATACATGGTTAACCATCTTCAAATGTAGGTTATACAGAGAGAGCAGAATGTACAATTAATGTATAAAATTCATCAAGATACGGATTTTACCTAACAAGTAAGAAAAATTAGAAGCAAGAATCTTTGACATTGGAAAGGATTTCATTACAGTGAACTGAACTGACTCAGTAGTTACACCATTGCTAGGAAACACTGCTGACGGAAATTTGGGAATATGATTTCTAAGATGCCTTCTAATATCACAATAAATACTACACAGTTATTAACATTAACATTTAATATTAGGTTAAAATAAGGACAAAGCAAGAGTGAGATACAATATTGAACCTTTACCATGATTTACAATTATACATTTTTTGTAGCGTATAGTTGATTTTTGAGCAATGAAAACATGGCAAAAAATGACTAACACAATGACACCACAGAGCTATCTGAATCATGAAGACTGCCCATTATGGGTGTCTTTTTCTACTGGCAATATTTTTTTAAAATGTCACTGAGTCTGAACATCTAAAAGATGTATAGCTTATAAACAAAAATAAAATACATCAGGCACATAGTGTTTTATTGCCAGTACTATGGGACAATGCCATGATAAACTAATGATCTAATTTAGTACGTTGGGCCGGCAAGATAGCTCAGCAGGCTAAGCACCTGTTTAGGCAAACAAGGACCAGGGTTCGATCACTAGCACCCATATCATGCTGGCCTTGTCCCTCAGGCACACTGAGCAAACCAGAGTCTGGGCATGGTGGCACATGCCTGTAATCCCTGCACTGGAGAGGCTGAAAACAGCAGGATCACTATGAGTCCAAGCTGCATAGTGAGACCCTCTACAAAATACATTAAAAATAAAAATAATATATTATGTCATTTTACCATCTATCACCAAATTACACTGAACTTGAAGAACAGTTTTGTTCCTGATACCATTTAACTTGATTAACAGAAATATTTTAGAAATATAATATACTAATAACACAACCTAAATATTCAAGATGACTTTTTCTATTTATTTATTTATTTTGGTGTAACTGGGGTTTGAACTCAGGCCCTTCAGCTTGCCAGGGAAGTGCTTATAGCACTGAGCCATCTCCCAGGCCCTGACTTTTTTCTTTTACTGATCTTGTAATGTCTTTCAAGCCAATCAGATTAAGAAGCTTAACTATCAAAATTTATCAGCATGAAGAATATGTTTATTTTGATGCCCCAAACATAAGAAATATTTCCTAGTTTTCTCCTAATATTCCAGTAATGAAGCAAACTCAAACATAAAATTTCAGATAGAACTGTGTGTACTTTTCTTAAACTTTTGTAGATTTTTAACTGAATAAATCTCATTATGAAAGTCCATTAATTCATTTTGCTTAAGATATTAATCATTTAGAAAAATACAAAGTTGTTCATACTCTGTGGGAAGAACCTCAACATTCTGACATCCACAGAATAAACTTTTACTGATTTAAAACTTTGTTGAAAGGTAGGGTGCAGAATATAAAAATTGCGCTATAATCCTCTGATGTTTTATCTGTATTACAAAGTTCTAAAAATATAAAAAGAAACTTACTTTCCTTGAGACAAAATGTATTAGTATGCTCCTCTTGTACTTCTTTCTTAACAGAGACAAAAAAGCACATATTTTTGTGATGTCAAATCACCAATCAGCCAGTACTACTTTTCTAATTGACAAACACATCTGTTAACAAGCTTTATTAAATATTTTTGAATTTCATTTTTAAGGTAAGATATCTAATTGAAAATTTTAGTAATTATAAATTTTTCAAAGTAGTATAGAAAACCATGTACTATTTAGAAAACAAAATATTCATTAATAGCCAAATGTGTAATTCCATTCAAACAATTGTGGTTTAAAGACTTATGGTCTACCCACATGAAGAGGGAATGAAAGATTAAGTCAAAAGAAGCAGTTGTGAAATGTAAGCAACTTACCAAGTATATAATTCCCAATTCATCCCATCCATTAAACTAAATGTGATCAATAGAACATCACTATTGTGTAATGGACTATTAAAGCATTTATAAAACTGGTAGTTTTAAATTTTTAATTATCTTTAACATTAATAAGACAATCAATAGCTTCTTCTGTTTTTTAAACTGTAGTGTTATATAAGTGAACAATCCTATATTGAACACATACATACTGAAAAACTGTCAATAAAAATAATTATATTCCCAGTGAATAGCATATATTTAATATATTCTATTCAAATGAAGTAGAAGGAAGACCCTGCAATACGCCTTAGCCAAAGTAAGTCTCACAATAGGTAAAGGACTTCAGCTAAATTGTATAGTATAAGTCCCAAAATAACCACTGTTTTGAGGAAAACTTTGCAGGTAAACCAATCTGAGTTTGAAAACAGCTCCATAAATTGTACCTCAGAGCCAAGTTATTTCATTTCTCTTTACATTTAATGATTGATCAGTAACAAAAATGAAACCTACTTACAAAATTGTGAGGATTAAATAATGCAGTGTACTCAAAACACCACAGAACCTGGCATCTAGTATTTACTCAGTAACTGTTAATTCCCTAATTCTTACACTATTAATTTATTTGATTTATGGAACAATGACACTGAATTTGTGTACTACCCCTATGTCTAAAACTACCTCACAGGCTAAGATGCAGAGACTATTCTAGCTCTCCAAGAAAATGCTGAATGAACAGTAACAGTGAAGAATACTGTTACTAGGTTCAGAGTATTGTAACAGGAGGAATGGACAGAAGGTTAAAAAAACAAAACACTAGAGCAGAATCACTACTGTGGACTAGAACAGAGCTTTAGGCAAATAAGAATTAGTAAGCAATATAGTAAGCAATAAAGCAAAGGGAACTCTTGTATTCTTAACTAAAAGGACAAGTGGTGGCCATTCAAGATTTAACAATTTCTCAGTATTGTTTTAATTTGCATTTCTCTAATGGCCAGAGATACTCAACATGCTTTCATGTATTCACTGGTCAATTATACTTCTTCTGAGGAATGTCTATTCATTTCACTTGTCCTCCTCCCCTTTATTTTCTTTCTTATGATTCAGTCTTTCATTTGGGAGTGTGGTCTAATTTCTGTGAGTTGTTTATATGTTCTAGATATTAGTCCTGTATCCAAAGAATAGTTGAAAAGTACATTTTCTGGTTCTATAAGTTGTCTCTTCACTCTGTTGATGGTTTCTTTCACTGTACAGAACCTTTTTAATTGACATGATCCTGTGTGTTGATTTTTGATGTTATTTCTTGTGCAACTGAAGTTATGCTCAGATAAAAACGGCTATCATCAAGGAAGCAACTAATAACAAGTGCTAGAAAGGCTGTAGAGAAAAAAACCTTTCTACACTGTGGGTAGGAACTATAACTAGTACAGCCATTTATGGAAATCAGTACAGAGATTACACACAGAACTCAATATATGAATTCTATTTGACCCAGTTATTCCTCCATTATGTATCTTCCAGAAAGGTACATATATAGCCATACTCTTAGCAGCATAATTCATAATAGCTAAATCTTGAAAGCAGCTAGTATGTCCACCAACAGATGGACAGACAATGTGGTAGTATTTCTATACAGTGGAGTACTACTCTGCCATATAGGATAAACAGGTAACTTGTGTAACAGTGGACCTCCCTTGAGGCCATATATTAAGTGAAATAAATCAGGCACACATTGTTTCTCTAATATGAAAAAAAAGACAAAGAGCAAAATAAGAGGTAGGTAATAAGACACAGAGAGATAGCTTCTTCTGAATGGGAGAGGGGATCAAGAGATGGAGGGAGGAGAAAGAGAAGGAGGAAAGAGGGAAGAAAAGGATTATGGATTAAAAAAAAAAGAATTGGAGTGTGTTGTGCCAACTCCACACAAGGACTTTAAACATTGTACACTATACTGCAAACATATATCCACCCAACAGGGAATCCAAGGGATGGCTGAAAGGTGGAGGGAAGGAAAAGGGAAAGAAGAAACACATTAAGATGTGTTATGTACATGTACCAACTTCCCACAAGAAATGTAAACACTATATATTATGTACTAATAAACCAAAATAATAAAAAAAATAAAAGCATCCTATAGGATAAAAAATTATATGATTTGTCTTATATGAAAAATCCAAAACATAAACAAAGAGTAAAATAAAAAGGGAGTAAGAAACACAGAGAGACTTCTTATGAAAGGAAAGGGGACCAAGAAATAGGGGTGTACAAAAAGAGGGGGAGGAAACAGAAAAAAAAAAAAAAAAAATATATATATATATATACCAATTACTCATGAGGAATGTAATCATTATTTATTGCAAATATATATTAATAAAAATATTTGGTAATTCTAAAATCCTTAGTTATGAATATGAATTTTAACTTTCCTGTCTCATAAAATCCCAATAAAACAGGGCTGGCAAGATAGCATAGCAGAGTAAGCGACAGCTTAGGCAAGCTCAGGGGTCAGGGTTTGATCCCTGGCACTACACCATGCCAGCCCCTCCCCTAGGTGCACTTGAGCCAGCCATAGAGTCCAGGAATGCTGACACACCCCTGTAATCCCAGCAGCGGGGAGGCTAGAACTAGAAGAATAGAACGAAGTAGCCAAAATGAAGAAGAAACAAAGAAAAATGAAGAAAAGAGTAAAGGTCTAAAAGGACATAGTGTTGTCCCATATATATTTGCTTGGAATACTAGAAGAAGAGACAACACAACAGAATAAACAATGATTGAGGATTTCTCACATTTACAAAAAACATCAAGCTATAGTTGCTGGGAGAATCAATAATTCTTACAAATGAATAAATAAAAAGAAAACTATATACAAATATATCACAGTAAAATTGATGACAATAAAAGATGAGAAAAATGTCTCAAAGAAGCCAAAGAAAATACTTACAAAAAAAACCAAAAAAAGCAGCTTCTGGGACAGCCAAATAGCTTAGCAGATTAAAGTGCCTGCAAGCAGGCACAAGGGTCAGGGGTTCAATCCCAGGGCCTGCCATGCCAGCCCCACCTCCAGGGTATGCTGAGAAGGCAATTGAGACCAGGCTTGGTGGTGCACATGCACCTGTAATCCCACCTCTTGGAGGGCTGTAAACAGTCAGATCACTATGAGTCCAATCCAGTAGCAAGACCCTGAACATCCTGTAGACCCTTTCCTAAAAAGCAGTTTCTGATGTGTGGCAACTAATCTGATGCATTCAGCCAGGTTGTATTATTGTCCTGTTGTTCAAAAGAATCTCATGGTGGGGGTGGGGGATATCTTACAGAGCACTGTGAAATACAAACCACCAAATATTGCCCCTCTCATTAAACCATTGCCCATTTCTTTACTAAGTTTATATTTATCCAACCTTCAACTCACCTTTCCTTACAAGTAAGACCTAGGAATTGAACAATTCTGAGAGAACTACAAACAAAAATGTAACATACCAAAACTTAAAGGATGCAGCAAAAGTCAAGAGGAAAATTTATAGATGTAAAACCTACTTTAGAAAAGAGCTCAAAGAAGCAAGCTAATATCATACCTTACAGAAATGCAAAAAAGAGCAAACTAAAGTCAAAGCCAGCAAAAAAAAAAAAAAATATATATATATATATATATAAAGAGAGTAGAGTTAACAGCATACAAACATAGTTACAGCAATCCACACAAAATAGATTAAAAATTTAAATGTAATGCCTGAAACTATACTGTGGGATAAAAAGCAACATAGGGGAGCTAGGGAGATGGCTCAAGTAGCATAAGCACTACCCTGGCAAGCGCAAAGGCCTGAGTTCAATCCCCAGCTCCACAAAAAAAAAAAAAAAAAAAGCAACATAGGTAAAAGGTTTCAGGTCTACTAAATAGGCAAGGACATATTGTGATCCTGGTACCTTGTCTGCCAGGTAAGTATGGCAAGGACATTTTGGACAAAATCACTGAAACACAGAAAACAAATACAAAAAATTTGGAGATGAGATTATTTCAAACCAAAAACCTTCTGTACAGTGAAGAAATAATAAAAATAGTGAATAAACAACCTGCAGTATGATTTTTTTTTAAATAGCAAACATTAACTGACAAAGGGTTAATAGCCAGAATACATAATGAACTCAAAAACTCAACAACAAAAAATAAGTAAAACCCATTACAAAGTAGACATTAGACCAAAATAGATCACTATATCTCAAAAGACATCCAAATGGCCAGTGTGCATAGGAAAAGACGTTCAACATCACTAACTTTCAGGGAAACACAGATTTAAACCATTTTCAGATATTTCTCTCCATTAAGAATATTGCTACAAAAGAAAATTTTTAACAAATGTTGATGAAGATAGCGAGGGAAGGAACCCTTTTACACTCTTGGTAGGAACATAAACCAGTACAGCTATTATGAAATCAAAAACAAAGCTGGGTCCAGCGCTAAAAAAACTAGTACATACACACAGTTGAATACTACTCAGTCATTTAAAAGAAGAACATAATCTTGCCATTTGTAACAACATGAATAGACCTGGGGACCATTATGTTAAGTGAAAAAAATCCAAAAAACAAAAAACATTTATTACCCCCTCCCAAAAAAAGACAGGCAGTGAAAGACAAGTATTACATGATCTCACATGTGGAATATAAAAAAGCTCATGTCATAGAAAGTTGAGAACAGAAATATATTCTTAGAGGATGGGGAGAGTAGGGAAGAGTGAAAGAGGGATATAAAGTTACAGTTACCAGTAAAAAGTTTAGTATGATGTTGAATACTAAGATGTTTATAGATAATGGAAAAATAAATGTGTATATATTTCAAAGAATTAAAAGACAGAATTTTGAACATCCTCAACTAAAAGAGATGATACATATGTTGAATAAAAATATAATCTACTTTTTATGATTCTTTTTTGAAAATTTTTTCATACCAGGAATTGAACTTAAGACCCTGTGCTTGCCAGTCAGGTGCTATGGCACTGAGCTATATCCCTGGCCTTGTTTTTTTGTTTGTTTGTTTGTTTGTTTTTGTATTTTAGGGAAAGGTCTATAAGGTGTTCAGGGTCTCACTCCTGGATCGGACTTAGTGATAATGCCTGTTTACAGCCTCCCAAGAGCTGGGATTACAGGTGCATGCCACCAAACCCAGTTTCAATTGCAGTCTCAGAATGCCTCTGGGGGCGGGGCCATATGGCAGGCCTGGGGATTGAACCCTGGCCCCTGTGCCTGCTTGCAGGCACTTTAATCCACTGAGCTATTTGACGACCACCCCCTTTTTTAAGCAGGCTGCCATAACACTGGTCTTAAATTTACTACGTAATCCAAGCTGATTTTGAACTTAATCCAGGCTGACTTCAAACTTAAAATCTTCTTTCCTCAGTTTGTGAAGTGTTGAGATTAAAGACATGCTGTACTTTGATTTAGATACTGTACAATGTGTGTACATATGTACAGTTTTTATGTTTTTTATGTTACATATGTCAATTTAATAATAATAAAATCAAGAGTTGGTGCTTTCATAATATCAATAAAACAAAAAAAACTTATTAAGAGGAAAAATGCAAATTTCAGAAACAAAAGTAGGAACATTATGGACTTTCAAAAATTTAAAAGATTACAAGAGAATACTATGAAAAAAGTGAACATCAACAAGTTAGATAATCTAGGTGAAGCAGAAAAAATTTCCAGAAACACACATACCACTGAAGCTAACTCAAGAAGAAACAGCAAATCAAAACTGACCTATCAAAAATAAGGGAATTGAATCAGTAATCAAAAATCTCCCCAAAAGGGTAAGTCTAGGACCAGACAGTTTAGCTGATGTGGAAGAGGCATGAACATGATAAACATACTCTACGAAAGAAGAATTACCCTAATGCCAAAGGCAAAGATACCACCTTGCTTGTCATTAGTACTACAGTGTAGAGGCTTGCATGTGCTGTATAGTTTCTGATGTACAGTATTACAAAAATACTTCATTAAGGTATTAGAAGTCAATTGGAAACAAAACTCATTTTTAAAACTGAAATAAATTAGGGGCTGGGGAGATGGCTCAGTGGAATAAGTGCTTCCCTGGCAAGAGCAAGGGCCTGAGTTCAATCCCTGGTTCCAAAATAAAATAAAATAAAACTGCAATAAATTTTCATTTCTACTTTTGTTTAATTACATAAAACAGATTAAAGGTGATAAAAAACTGCTTGAGTTTTCAATATGCTACAGGAATGCCTTATTTATCTTAATCATAAGGGAAGATACCTTTTTTAAGCACTGAAAAGAAATAAAATATACACCTTGGAAAATCCTAATAAAGTTGAAGATGTTTGTTTTTTAAATATTAAAATTTTTTCTTACATTTAGATTAAGAAGAGGATTGTGATAAATGATACCTAAACTAAAAGTGGCTTCTATAAATAATTCATATACAGTACGTAACTACCAAACTAAACCTTGGCTTAGACAGTTATAAATCCATGACATTTTAATAAAACCCTGTTCTACAATACCAACAAATATTTTATTTATAAATTAAGAATCAAGCATTTATAATATTAAGTAATCCTTTCTGAATTTAACCTTTTATGTAAAACTGCAGTTAAATAGTAGACAATGTAATTCATTTTTAAGCCATGCAGTGCCACCAAGTGGTAGCAAATTCTTTCCCTGAAATACTATCCATTAGTAACAGAAAGTTATCTGGAAATGTATTAGAATGGAAAACCATATAGCAAAACCCTGTCTAAAAAGGACCAAAGGGGAAAAAAAAAAAAAAAAAAACTTAAAATTTTGGTGAAACTTTAGAAATAAAACAAAGGGACTTTGTGACAAAGTGATAACAGTTTTAAATAAAAGCTTTCTTGGAATTCAAGGAACTATAAATATAAGGCTGCAACACTGACTTTTTGTTATATTTTATATCCTATTTTTTATATCCTAAAGGATGTTAAGTTACATAGAATTTAATTGAACACACATATACATGTTCATGCACAGTAAATGAACTAAAGAATTTCTTAATATTCTATCACTAGTTAAGTACAGGGAAACTATACACACCAAGAGTACATGAGTAGAAAAAGAAAACTGGCTCTTTAGCTATTATCTGTGTTAGTCTTGCTAGGACTGTCATACAAAATACTCAGGACTGAGTGGCTTAAGCAATACAAATTTACTGTCTCACAGACCTGGATGCTAGAAATTCCAAGATCAAGGTGTTGATGGCATTGGTTCCTGTTTAGGCTTAAGAGGAAAGGATTAGTTTTACTTTTCTTCTTGGCTCGTAAATGGTAGGCTGGCCATCTTTCTGTTTCTTCACAACATCTTCCTTCTATGAATATCTTGGTGCCCAAATTTTCAAATTTTATAAAGATAACCAGTCCTATCTGGATTAGGGGCCCCGCTAATGACTTCACTTTAACTTGTTTACTTCTGTAAAGACCATTTTTCCAAATAAGGTCATATTCTGGGGTGCAGGGAGTCAGGATTTTATTAACATATCAACAGGAAGGATACAATTGAATCCAAAAAATTATAAAGAACTTTTTCTTAATAAGAATACTCTTTTTTTTTTTTTTTACTTAAAAAGAGGATGAAGATGTAGCTCAATGGAAAAACTTGTCAGGCATGCGCAAGGCCCTGGAGCTGCTTCCTAGAACTGGGGAAAAAAAATACACGAAGACTTTTTGGGCTCACGCATACTTCAGTGGTACAGTACTTCCCAGCAAGCATAAGGTCTTTGACTCCATCTCAAGCAACAGGGCTGGGGAGATAGCTCAGTAGAATTAGCACAAGTGCAAGGTCCTGAGTTCAATCCCCAGTACCGAATGAAAAAAAATCTCAAGCAACACAGAAAACAACACACCAAAAAAATCCCTTCACAGAATACTATTTTAAATTCATGAAGTACCACCATCAAAAGACATGTTAAATTTTATTATCACACTATATATAAAGGATCAAGTAGGTGTCATATTGTTCATATATCATCTAATCATAATGTACTTAGTTGCAGACTTTACCTCCTACTCCCTTCCTCACTGCATACACACTGGCCTCCTGACCATTCTTTCAGCATAATCCAGGTACTTTGTACTTAATGATCTCTGCCTAAAATTCTACCTCCAAATATGGATAGATCACTTACTTTATACTTATGACTGTTTATCTCCTTCTTAATTATTTGTAAACTAATCTACATAACATAGTACTTGCTATGGTTTACATCTAAAATATCCCCCAAAGGTCTCAATTTCAAAGGCAGGGCTTGGTGGAAGGGTGAGTCATGGGGCTTGATTTAGGAGACTGCATTCTCCCTTCTCTCTTTGCTTCCTGGTTGCTAGGACGTAAGCAGCTTTCCTCCACATGATCTCCTTACAGCTAGCTGGCTAACCATGGACTGAATTCATGAAATCATGAGTTAAAGTCTATACTTAAGTTATAGGTGTAAAGTACTTTTTTCTGGCAACAGACAAATGGACCAATATAGCACTGTTATTCTATAGTCTCCTCTGCTTATATTTAGCACACATAAAATACAGACAGACGTATTCTTATTGCACCTGTGACATTATATAGTTATTTGATAATTTTTCTGACTACAAAGACATGTTTTTCACTGATAGGACCTGGAAACTAAAACATACTTCCCCATGTTGAACATAATTGGCAACTACTTTTTTGTGTATTTTAATAGCTAAATGAATTTCTAAAAAGCATCTCAGATTCTTAAGTAGAATTTAGTGACCTTTTCTCTCATTTTCTTACCATAGACACAAGGTCCAGTTCACTACTCTGTGAAACACATTTCCCCCTGTTATCATTTGTGTATAGGTGTCCCCTCAAAGCCTTATGCAGTCAGTCTTGGAGGGCTTCTGGAGTTTGTCATTGATTATTTTGGGTGTGCATGCTGCCCCTGCCCTGGGGCAGGTAATTTGCATTTCAATGTAAGGATGAAGGAGAAGTTAGCTGCATAAGCTGCTGCTACTCCTCCTCTTTGTGCTTTTGCTCTTTGCTGCCACCAGGAAAGGTTGCCCTATGCCTCAAGCAGCTCTGCCTTGGAGCCAACTGAATATGGACTGAAACCTCCAGTTACTGTAAGCTAAATAAGCCTTTTTCCTTCAATTTGGGTGTCAGGTATTTGTCCCAGCAATGACAGAAGAGTAACTAAGTCATGCCCTCTCTAAAGACTTAACTCCAAATCCCTAACACAGCTGAAGCAGCTGTGTTGAGACCTGCCTCTCCCTGGAGTCTCACTTTCTTCCCACCAGTCTTCAATGAGCTACCTTACTTGTCCTCTCTCAAATTCTCCAAACAAGTACTTTCTTATCACAGTTTCTGTACATCCTCTGTTCTCTTCTCAGCCCTTGATCACAGAAACCTAGTTAACCCTAAACTCACAACATTGCTTCAGATCAGCTCACAAGGTCACTTACTACCTGAAGCCTCCTCAACACTCTCAAGTTCCTTTGTCTTACGCTCTGCATGTCTCTTTCACATATTCAACTGATGATGACTGATTAATACATCTCTCACAATGAAAATCTTAAGAAAAGTCTTCCTTATGGTTCCAAGAAAACAGGAATCATGTTTTTGTTGTTTATACCATGCTTTTAGACAATCTAAGTGAAGAGGTACCAAAAAACAAAACAAACAAAAAGCTAACTTAAATGAAAACAGTCTAAAAAAAATCAGTAAATTATAGAAATCAAATGAAGCAAACTTTCCTGTTCACTGGTTTCATCAGGCAAACTGCAAGCCTCTTAGTAGCCCCTCTTTAGCTATTAGTGCATACACAAAAGATACAGCGTAACCTTACTATTTAATTATGAAATTAACTTGAAAATATATAGACAATATACAATCTGATATTATTTATCTTACAAAATAAGAGGGGTTGGGTCTTTTAATGTGGTACATCTGAAACAAGCAGACTTTAGACAATGGTTCTAATAACCATTATTATTCTTTTAATTGAGAAAATAGTTTAAATCTCTGCTACATTTAATTGTTCTATTATCAGTTTTCTGGTATGTAAACATTACTATATCCATGCTGCACTGTATATATTTGGCAGATAGTACAAATTTTTACTGTTTTTTTATGATGATATTATAGAATGATAATTAAGGTGGCTTGGAATGAACTCTTAGGACAAATTTGTGGGGCTGGAGTGTATAGATTAGTGGTAATGTGGATGCTTAACATGCTCAAAGAACTGAGGTCAATTTCTGGCTTTAACACCCCAAATTAATTTTTCCTTTTTTTTTGGTGGAACCAGGGATTGAACCCAAGAGCAAGCCATCTGCAGCAAAGCAAGGAGACAAGCCCTAGTCAAAACTAAGCCTGCCAATCTCTTGTTCTTGGAGTGCTAGCATTCAGAAATGTGAAAAGAGAAATTTCTATTGCTTGCGTTAAGCAGTTTGTGGCATTTTCTTAGTCCTAACCAACTAAATGCTCTCTTGGCAGAACCAATGTGCTGGTTTAAATAATACCGCACAGAAGGATCTTTTTTTTTGGGGGGGGGGTATCAGGAATCAAACTCAGGGCCTCACAGTTGCCAGTCAGGTATTGTCCCACTGAGCTACTTCCCCAACCCAAAACATCTTGTTTTGATATAAGAAAATGACTACTAATTTCTGCCCTCTCAAAAAAGATCAAACTAAGATCACCTCTGAAGAAAAGACCACCTCCACTATGCTTTACACTATGTCCTGGGATGTAAACTTGAGTACCTATTTGGACAAATGAACAAATTTGTCTAAGAAAAACAATCCATCTTATCCATATTACTGTAACCCTGAAATAGAATTCTACCTAGATAGGCAACTATGTCAGCGGTCAAAAGGGAGTATCTTAACATCGATATAAATGATACAAAAATATGGATGTCCTTTAAATCCATATAACCTTGGATTTTGGACTCTTGATGAATATACTTTTTGGTAGCTAAAAAAAGTTCTAGAATAGTGCTAAAATCTGGGCTGTGCTTCAGAGATACTTGGGATTTTTTTTTAAAGAGAATAAAAACAGTACAGAATTTCAAAACAAGATGATAGGAAGTTAACAATGGTTGTTATATTGCATATTGCTATCTTCAGAGTAGTTGTTCAGATTACTACACATAGGCTTGTAAAGTTGATCAAACAATTAGTGCATTAACTGGTCCTTTCAATAAACCAAAAGAATTAGTAATTAACTATCTTGTATATATATGTACTTTTTCTTCCTTCATTCTTTCTTTTCTCCTTCCCCCTTCTCAGGTACTTTTTTCCTTTTGGGCAGTTTCTTTCCCTTTCTACTACAGCTTTTGGATTTTATTTTATTTTGGGGCAGAACCAGGGACTGAACTCAGGTCTTGTACTTTCCAGGGAAGTGCTTATTCTACTGAGTCATCTCCCCAGCCCTGGATTTTATTGACTCTTTCAGTTTCTTATACTTGGGAAGCAATACAGTTTATACATGTAGATTTTTTTTTTTGTAGAACTGGGTATTGAACTCAGGCCCTTGCTCTTGCCAGGCAAGCACTTATTCTACTGAGCTATCTCCACAGTCCAATGAATCTGGTTTTGCTATCTCCACAGCCCAATGAATATGCTTCCTAATAGTACCTATTCATTTATAAAAGCTTCAAGTTTTTATTTATAGGAGTAATACTCCATTATTTAAAAAAAAAACCACATTTTTTTTATCCATTCCTCGGTTGATGGGAACCTGGGTTGTTTCCAACATTTAGCTACAACAAATTGTGATGCTATAAACATGGGTGCATATGTATCATTGTGGTATATTTTCAGTTCTTCTGGAAAAATACCAAGAAGGGGAACAGCTGGGTTGAATGGAATCTCTAATCCTAGTTTTTTAAGGAATCACCACACTGATTTTCACAGCAGTTGTACCCATAGCTCTGCTGGCATTTGTTATTGATTGATTTCTTGATGATGGCCATTCTTTCTGGGGTGAAATGGAATCTCAATATTGCTTTAACTTGCATTTCTTGAATGACCACATGCCAAAGACTAAAGCCATCTATCATCATGCACTGAACAAGTCAAAATGGATCAAAGATCTAAATAATAAAACATCAAATCTATTGGAAGAGAAAGCAGGTAGAAATCTTGAAAACTTAAGAGCAGTCAAGAGTTCATGAGCAAAACTCTTACTTGGAAAATTTTTAAAAGATAAACTTTACAACTCCTTTCCTGGAATTGTATTCAATTTCTTTAAGGCCCATAGAGATTGGTTTTTCGGGTAAAAAAAAAACTATTCCTTATAGCCCTAGAAGATAGCCACAACCACTCTGTCAGAATTGCCAAATATGTATGTTCATGAAGACTTTAAAAAATACTGATGCTCAGTCACTATCTGAAACATTCCAATGTAAGTAACATTAGCAATGGTGTATGTGTGTATGCGCGCACACATGCACATAATCCCCAGTGGCACTGCAATGCTCAACCATGATTAAAAACAACAGTCTAGAGAACTGAGTGTCATATAGCTATGTGTTCTGATTAATGTGAAGTATGTGCAATGAAACATCCAAATGACTCCCTCTTGAAAAACATCACTTGCATTTCAAACATATTTTTTCCTAGTGCTAAAGAACAGAGTAACAGAGACTATATGCTACAGTATGGCTTAATTGTAGGCTTTTTAATGTATTTAGTATAGTGTCTACAGCGTCTCACTACACGGATCAGACTTATAGTGATCCTTCTTGTTTTTCAGCCTCCTAAGTGCTAGGATTACAGACACAAGTACGGCTTCATTATAAAAGTATCTCAGAATCTTCACTTATCCAAGTAGAAAACAGATTAAGAACCTTAAATGAACTCGTAGTAAAGAGAACTGAACAATAACTAGAAAGATTAATATATTGTGACTAAGTGAGATTCATTACTAGAGTGCAACAAAATAAAGGACAAAAATTACTGACAAGTATGCCTGATGCAGAAAAATGACAGGATTCAACATGCTTCTTCATAATAAACACTAAAACAAGGATGGAAACTTGGGTTGGTGAAAGACTGAAAACTTTGCCCCAAGATCAAGAGCAAAGATGTAATATTTCAGAATAGACTTAGTAAAAAATTCAGAACGCTTGTACATTAAAACTTTTCTTAAAATAGTACTGAAAAGAAATTAAAAGATACAAGTTAATGGGAAATATCTCATGCTCATTTTTGGAACACTTTAATATGGGGCATCATGATGGGTAAAACATACCCTGGCCATATTTCCCATTAACTTGTATCTTTAATTTCTTTCCAGTACTATTTTAAGAAAAGTTTTAATGTACAAGCGTTCTGAATTTTTTACTAAGTCTATTCTTAAATATTTTGTGTTTTTCGATGATTTTAGAGTTGAAATTTTCTTTCAGTTTGGTATAGAAATACTATTTTTTGTGTTATTTTATAAACTGCAATTTTGCTTAATTCTATTATTATCTAATAAAATATGTCCTTTAGAATACCAGTAGCTAGCTGTGCATCTCAGTAGCTGTGTTGGGGAGTACAGAAATCAATCTTTGTGTTCACTCACTTAGTACAATGAAGACCAAAGAGTATGCACATGAAGCAAAGTGTAAATAGCTTAATTTTACTCACATTAGGCACCATGTCACATTTTCACATATTTATAATTTTTGTATTACATGTTTTCTTTTTATTTTTCTTCTAGAATTAATACATCTCAGTAAATGGTGCATGAAAATCTGCTTTTACAACTCTGGGAGATTAAAACTGAGTATTTATAATTCAGCTAAAAATGGAGACTTGGATCATGTCAGCCAAAAAAGTTAACAAGATATGACAGATGAAGAATTACAGATGAAGACTTTGGTTCAGATAAGGAAGGAAGCAATAATGTAAATCAATATTTAACTATTCAAAATGCTACAAAATTATCATGGATGCCTGAATGACCCAACATTATGACTAGGTCAGAAACTGTTAGTAGGGACTTCCAGGAAAATGGCAGGATGATGAGCAGCAGAGAAACAGTCTCTTTGAGAAACAGAAGAGCCACAAGGCCAGCCAACATTTTGGCCCTAGCCTTTCAAGGTCAGCGAAGACTCAGGACATAGGAGAACCTGTACTGCAATATTATGAGACTCAGGTGAGCTCCAAATTTTCTGAGCAAGGAGATTGTGGAGCCACAGAGGAAAGAGATTGAAGTTCTATAGTGTGCGTGGGGAGAGTCACATGAAGAGAAAACTTTCTCTCAGGCTCTCACAGAGAGCAATCTGGTCAAGCATTGGCCGTGACTCATCCACATGGATGACACAGACAAAGGAACTACAG
>PVKA01002946.1:0-116673 GCA_004027165.1 Ctenomys sociabilis | reverse complement strand
CTTTTTTTTTTTTTTTTTTTTTTTTTTTTGTCTTTTTGAGACAGGGTCTCACTATGCAGTTCAGGCTGGCCTTAAGCTCACTTTGTAGCTCAGGCTGGTCTCGAACTCATAACAATCCTCCTGCCTCAGCCTCCCGAGTGCTGGGATTACAGGCGTGCGCCACCACGCCCGGCTTACTGATCATCTTTTAAGCTGGATTGTGGACAGGCACTTGGAGGTTCATCAAGATAATTTTTCCTCCCTACTTTTGTGCATGTTTAAAATGTTCCATATTAAAGAAATTTTCTTGGCACTTGGGAAGACGAGACTGACAGGTAGATGGAAGACAGGCATCAAGTATAATAGCTCCACGGAGCAGCTATGAAGGTGCAGAGGTGGGAGCCTGCAGAAGAGGAAAGGCCTTACTCATTGGGTTAGCTAAGTACAGATGGGCAGAAAGAAGGTTCTAGAAAAAAAAGAAACCCATGTGCATAAGTATGGAAGCCCCAGATGGCATCCATTGCCCAAAAGCTTTTAGTAGGACAGTTAATTGATGCTGGTTTGCTTGGAACTTTCCTGGCTTGGCCCTGAAATTCCTACATCTTGAGAAATCCATCCGTCCTCAGTGAACCCTGACAGTGGACCACCCTCCCTTCTCATTGCTATATGGAATGGGACCTGCTACTGGCCTACTTAGGTCTGCAGAGCTGAGCTGCAGCAGCTAGCTGGGATCTACAGGACAGAGAATTAAGGCACTCTGAGTAAGAGGCCAAGAGGGACCCTCAGCAATACCCACATGTTCTGTTCCTTAAACAACACATTTCAGCCAGCTCCTCATCCTAAAGCATTTGAAGGCTAGTGCCCAGAGAATAAGCTGAATTCTCATGTCTCCTCCTCTGCCCTGCTACCTTCAGACAGCACAGTTTTCATTCTGGAATTTTCTCTTGTGACCTCAAGTCACTTTGTATATATGCATCCTTATTTTTTTTTTTTTAGTAAGGGTATGCAGAGCAGGGTCTATAGGGTCTTACTACATAGATTGGACTTGCAGTGATCTGCCTGTGTTCAGCCTCTTAAAGAGCTGGGATTACAGGCGTGCACCACCATGTCCAGTCTCAATCCCATCTCAGCATGCCCTGGGGGGGGGGGGTTGGCACAGCAGGTCAGGAATCAAATCCCTAAGCAGGGGTTTAATCCGCTGACCTATTTGGCTGGCCCCATGTATTCTTATATTTAGTAATACTTACTATCAGCATTTTCTCATTTAGCCGTTATAAAACTCTATGGCATAGAATTTATTAAAGCTCAGAGAAGTAATTTGTACATGTCTAATGTATAGACAGCAATACACCTTGCATACTTTCCTTATAGGTTTGTGAATTACTATACAGATAAAGTGCTTAGTGGAGCACCTAACATAGAATTGATCAATGAGACTCTTACTGATGGCCAGAACCATGTCACACTGCCACATCCTGAAGCAGGTGGGAGAAAGCAAAAATGTCTGAATTTGGAGAAAGCAATGATCTGACTATACGCATTGTGAAATAATTCATCACTTTGAACTCAAGTCCTTCAGTGTAATAAACTGATCTGAGCATATAGTCAGATACGTCTATAGAAGAGGAACATCTTTAGAAGCCCTCAAAACAAGCTGCCCCAGGTGCTCAAGGTTACAGAAGCCTCTTCGTACCTAGGACACTCATCTTTCATAGAGGACAGCGTTGCCTGTTCAGCTTGACCCTCTCCCTGCAGCCCCGAGGACTAGCCTGCCCTCAAAGCTCCTAGCTTCTCTAGCCTTTATTTGCACAATTCCTTCCTGGTCTGGAAATTTCTTGTTCATTGCACAGGTAAGAAAATCAAGGTGCCAAAGACAGAAGAATCACACCTACTTAACTTTCAGCATCTGGAGCACACTTCAGAGAGAGCCTTGTCACAGGCCATGGGAGAAACATGCAAAGCACTGTTACCAGGAGCAAGAAGCCCTGTGCACCCACCTTCCCTGAGGAGCAATGGCACCTACATTCTCAAGTTAGTGCAACGAAGGGCATAGCCAGTCTGGAGTCATAGACATTGCTGTTGACCTCTGCGTATCCACCAGCATATGGAGAACTGAGAACCTGGCAACCCCCTCCAGCCTCCCCAAGCACAGACCAACAGAGGCAGGCAAAGTGGAAACCTTTTTCACTTTGCAGTGATTTTCATCCTTCCCATCACTGTCAGAGCAGGCACTGCATGTAAAACAATAGGGAGCCAACTGAAAAAGACATGTAATATAAAGGTGAACACACTGCTCAGAGACATCTAGGCCTGCAAGTGGAGGGAGGGGGGATGGTTTCACTGCAGGCTCTGGTATTTTGTACAAAGGGTGCCTACCATAGACACTGGGATGCTCCCAGAGGCATTCCTGTCATATTGAAACTGAGGCTGGTCCCTAAGTCAGCTTGTGCCCCCCTCCAACATCCCAGCAAATGAAGTTCCCAGATTCTGTAATCAAATCCTGCCCTGACCACAGCGGGCAGAGCATCTGTGTCAGTTGCAAGCTGTAGTCCACCATCACCACCACACATCTATCTCCTCTAACCCCAAATGCTGGCTCTTCTGATCTTGGAGGCTGGGTCCAGAGGAACTGCCCTGCCCAAGCTCTACCAACTGAAGGCACTCCTCCACCAAAACTAGAAGACAGGCTGCAAGGAAGCTTCATGAATTTTTCACAAGATTCGTCTAATAGTGGCTGCGGAGAGCTGAGAAAGCCCCAGTCAAGTGCCTGTGCCAGCAGCTCGCAAAGAGTTAACCCATTAGGCCACATCCTGGTGAGCTCATCCCGCTGGAGCCTGCTTGCTTGGTTGCTGGGATTTGCAGCACACCGACTTCTGGATGGGCCAGGGTGGCTTTCCCCTGCTGGGATGAAGGACTTGAGCAGAAACATCATTAGCTTCCTGCCTGTGTGAACACTGAGCAAGTCCCAGGACCCCCATCCTCCCCTGGGACACTAAGGACAGTAAGTAAAGAGGGGAATATCCCCTCTGTCCTTCCTGCCCCCTTCCCTGGAGGAAAGAGCTGGTCTTACTTGTGCTTTAGTGTGTTGAGTTTTTGAACTGGAGTCAGAAGGCAAAAGTGAATGACTAGGCGTGATGGACGCAGTAAGTCCGGCTGCCAGAAGGGTGGCAGGACGGAGGGACTGCTTCCTTGCCTGCTTCCTTGCCTGCTCAGAGTGGTGGTGGGTGCAGTGGTAAACAGGGGAGGTGCATAGGTGCATGGAGTGTCCGCTGCTGTGCACTGAGATGAAAGCAATGTGTACTGAGCGCTGATTCGCCCAGTGAACAGAACCAGGCCTGCCACCCTTGTAAACCTGGGGCAGATGGGGTGAGCAGGAACCCTCCGCCCCAAGCTATATGAAGGCAGGAATAAAAAGGCCAGACAGGGACAGGCAAGGCCACCTGCTTTCAGCTGCTCTCAGATTCAGCTTTCTTCCTGGGCATCCCGCATCTGCTCTCAGTAGCCTCACAACAAGCCCTGCAGGTGTGGCCAGTGCCCCAAGCAGGTGCGAGGAAAACAAGGTGAAGCACAGTGGCTGTGGTGGTTTTCATCTCGGAAAGAGAAAACAGGGTAGGCACATGAAAACACAGACAAGCGCATACTCAGTCCTGCAGGCTCTGGGTGTAGGGCCCACTTTGAGTAAAGCTAGGGAGGAGCACACTTTGAGCTGTTTTTCTGCCCTGTCACTCAGTGGGGCCCAGGTGCTGGCTGTGTCCTGAAGAAGGAGGGGGGTGATACCCTCCAGGCTGACTATGACCTTAGGGATAATTCCCTTTCTAGAAGTGCTGTGAGCTGGGGACAGATGGGAGGCCGTGGCCATGTTGACAGAGCAGCATATGCCAATGCTTTCGAGCCTCTACGTCACCAGCCAAGGCACAGGCCCTACTCACCTTATCAGAAGAGTGAATCACCACCAGCTCATGTCCTGGTAAGGGGATGGGAGAACAGGGAAGAAGAAGATAAAGACCCTAGGATGGCCTCTGATGAATGCAGCCGAGTGGGGCAGGTGGGGGCCGCACGGGGGAAGAGAAGACCCACTGCCCTTCAGCATACTGGCCCTTCGGAAGTAAGTGATGCCAGGCCACAGCCCCCATCCTGCAGCCTGCCCTTCCCTCTCCTCCTAGCATTCTGCTGGCTGGCCCTGCTTCCCCACTTGGAGGTCATATGTGACCTGTCCTCTGCCTTGTAATTCCCAGAATAGCCCAACTCCTATCAGAACTCTTGGTGGAGGGAGGCCAGGGAGGAGAAACGAGAAGAGCCAGATAACTGCAGGCCCAAAGGAGTCCACCCAGCCCGTCCCTTTATAGTATTACACTGGTGAGATAGGATGTCCAATCCAATTTGAATTGCTGATAAATAACGAATGCAGCTTTTGCTGTATGTATGCCCCATGTCGTGCTGGAACATTCTTATACCTTCAAAAGCTTCTGTTGTTTATTCAAAACTCAAATTCAACCAGACACCTTATAATTATATTTGCTAAATCTGGTGACTCTGCCTAATACTGGCCATGTTTCAGCACGTTCAAAGAAGAACAGCCTCTGGGAAGGACCGTGGGGCTAGCTCTAAAGCAAAGATGAGTTCTAGAGAGGAGATAGAATGTTAGTGAAGGAAAACACAAAAAGGAGCGGTTTCGTCTTTGAGAAAGTGTGAGCCACTCTATGAAAGACTAGGGTTTGGGGCCAAGCAGCCCTAGAGCTCAGTTTCCTTCCCTATAACATAGGCACAAAACTGATGGTACTGACCTTGTAGCACTGGGAGGACTCAAAATGACTCTACACAGGAGAGCAGCACGTGTCAGGGTGCTTCGCACTTTACTAGCAGGATGATGGTGGTGGTGGCTCTGCGGCCACTCTGTCCTCAGGGGCTCCTCACTCCTCCCCCATCCCATCACCCACTGAAATTCTGTTTACTGTCCACATTCCCATTTGAGTTTCCTCTTTCCTCAGTTTGAAAACAAAATCCAAATTTCCTCCAAGGAGGAGCAGGATAGCTTGAATCTGGACTCTGGAGCCAGCCAAACTCAAAGCTCAAATTCCAGTCTTTTCTCTATATTTGCTTGTGCATAACTTTAAGGAAATTATTTAAACTTCTCTGAACCTCGGAATCCTCCTCTAAAACATGGGCAACAGCTGCATCTTCCTCAAGAGGCTGCAGTGAGACAGGACAGACAGAGCCCTTAGCCAGCTCCCAGCACCCAGGGAAAGTTGGGGAAGTAGTAGTTCCTATTCCATGACATTGCTTCTACTGTGAAGAGGCGGAAGTGTTTCTACCTTCGGAGACTGTAGGAGCTTTGGTCCACAGAAGATAATCAGTCTTGGAATGAGTAGTGACTCAGCGGCCAAGAAAGAGCAGGGGTCAAAGTGCATGCCACCCTGCCCATTGTCACTGCTTCTTGGGCCCCGCTGCCACCACCACCACCACCAGGGCTATCCTTACTAATTTGCTCTAAGGTCAGAAGAGCTTATTCACAGCCACCATGAAGGAAGGTGGCAGAACGGATGGTGATCTGGCATCTCAGTGTTAGCCAGATTCTAACCTCTCTGTAGCCCCAACTGGAAACTGGAAAAGAAACAAATTCTGAGTAAACTGCTTCACAAGCTACCTGCAAATCCTTTTTCCTCTGCCCAACAAAATTCCTGTATTTAATCAGGCATATAACAACCGCTCAATAAGTCATGGGCCTCAAGCAAAGTGCTGAGTGACTGCTGGGGGTGCAGGAAGTTGAGGGAAATGCAGCCCTACCTCCCAAAGGACTCCAGAGGGAAGAAAGGGTTTCCAGAGTCTTAAGTAAAGACACATACCCAATCATCTTCAAGGGCAACTTATTTCACTTCAGTCACTGCCCTTGTAAACTGTCCCTTTCAGGAAAGAAATTGCACAAAGGAAAGAACAGCTGGGATGAGGGACAGGAGAGAAGAAAGAAAAAGGGAGCTATAGAGATAGATAGATAGATGATAGTCAGATAGATGATAGATAGATAGATAGATAGATAGATAGATAGATAGATAGATAGATAGATAGATGATAGATAGATAGATGATAGATAGGATAACTGTATTACTAATTTCTATTGGTTTATTGAAAGACACAGCTAATACCTAATTTGGCATGCTTATACCTGGTGACTTGAACAACTACTTTGAAGGCAACAATATGCAGGAGAACAACTATTGTTGAATTCCTTAAAAAAAAAGTTCTTGCAGACACTCAAGAATGTACTGAATGGGGTGCCAGGGAGATGGCTCAGTGGAATAAGCGCTTTCCTGGCAAATGCAAGGGCCTGAGTTCAATCCCAGGTTCCACAAAAAAAATAAAAAATCTACTGAAGGGGAAAAAAAGTTTTTTAAAAAAAGAATCTACTGAAGGGGAAAATATCACCTTTAATTGTCATTATTGTTCAACAGCTTGAAAATCTCAGCAGGTTGGGGTATAAATATCTGAATAGGTGAGAAAAGGTCCAAAGTTTTCCAACTGCATCCTCCTGTGCCCCCTCATTAAGGCATATCCTGATCCTCTGTGCAATCCCCCTGCCCATGTTGGGATGAAGGCGGAGCTAACTGGAAGACACACCTCCACCCACCAAGGAAGTCCCCCAGGGCCTCCAGTTTGTTCCTCCCCATCTCAACTTCCAGGTCCAAGCTCTGTCACCATAATTAGTCGCCAGCTGATTCTAGAACACCGGATAGGTGAAAACATGCAATATGTCTAATGTCTTTCCAGTACAGCTGTGAATTTTATGCATGCTGTGGTTTGTCCCAAAAACTAGTTTCTTTTTGTAGTTTAGTGAAATTCTGATATGTACACCCTTTTTTCCTTTCTTCTATTGATGGCCTTTTAGATTTAATTTTTTAGCTAGTATAAATAAAGTTTCTAGAAATATTTTAAATGCATTTTATTAGCATCCATTGTGATATATAATATATTCATAATAGGGAGCTGATCCATATACGTATTATTTCCTTCACCTTCGCCTTCTCTCCCTCTCATCTCTCCTCACCCCCTTTGCATCTCTACAGACTCTGCCTGTTTTCTATTAATTCTTAGTTTGCTCTTCAAATTACTTATACTTCTGACTTCTCATGTAAGAGAAACCCTGCCATATTTAACCTTCTGTTTCTGATTTATTTCACTTAGTATTATGGTCTCAAAGTACTCCCAATTTCCTATAAATGCCTGGAATTTATCCTTCTGTATGGTTGAGAAGAACACACCGCAGTGTGTATATACACCACTTTCTTTATTCAGCCATTGATGCCCATACAGGCTGCTTCTGAATTTGAACTATTATGTATGAGTGTCTTCTATGAATATTCATAATTCTTTTTGCGGAGATAGGTTTTCACTGCTGTTGAATAAGTAAATATCGAGGAATGGAATTGCTCCATCAAAGGATGGGTATATGTTTAACTTGATAAGAAATTACCAGCTTTGCATGCTCACAGAGCTCTGGTTGATCCACATGCTCACACACTTGATATATATCGAGATTTTAAATGTTTAGGCATTCTAGTTGTGATAACTGCTTGTGAGTTTAATTTCTATTATCCTATTAAATATCAACATCAATCATTTTTTCATGCACTTCTTATTTATTTATTATCCAGTAATGAGCTATTTAAATGTTCTGCCTGTTCTTTCATTAGACTTCTTGCCTTCTTATTTGTCATCTGTAATGAGAGACACATATTGTATAAATATTTTGTCCCTAGTCCAGAGTTTGCATCTTATTTCTTTCAGAATATCTTTTAATGAGCAGACATTTTAAATCTCAATAAAATCTAATTTATTGATTTTTTCTGTCCTAAGAAATCTTTGCCTGCCTCCAGGTTACAAAAATGTTACCCTATTGTTCCTCCAAAAGCTTTATAGTTTTAACTTTCACATTGCAGTTAGGTCTAGGATTCATCTCTGATTAATTTTTGTTGATGGTGTGAAGTGGAGTCAAGTTTCATGGGTTTTTTTTTTCCCTGTGACTATCAAGTTGTTCCAGCACCATTAGCTGAAAGGCCAGTCTTTTCCCTACTGAATTCCTTTGGTGCATTTGTTGAAAATCAATTGTCCTCTGTATTTTCCACCTTTCTTCTTTCCCTCTCCTTGCCTGGTGTCTCTCAACAGATCACACATCCACTTAAATCATGTCTCTCACCTGATCACATATCCACTTAAATCATGAATAAACTCTTTCTTCCAACCAGGACGTGGGGCCCAAGCTAAACAGCTAAGTCTCATCACTGCAGGATTCTGAGTGTCTTGGGTGGGACCCCAAGCCCTCTTGTATCTAGACCAAGTCTAAGAATTATGAATCCCCCTCACCCAGATCCTGCTTCTGAAGCAAATCCTACTGCTTACTCCCAATGGCACCTGCATGCCTTGAGATTTCGATCCATCGAAAAAGAGAGAGGGAGGCTTGGATGCCTCACAAATGAGCCTGAGAGATCCTCCGTCTGCTGGTATTATTTCCTGCAGAAGTCAACACTTCCCACCCTTTCTTAGGATCCTGATAGCACTGACTAATACCAACACACGAACACCTCTCATGGTACGTTCCTTCAGGCCACACATGTGTCCTCGCCATTCTGAGTGCTGCTCCCCTTCCACCTGGACCTTACTTTCAGATGACAACATTAAGACAGGATGATCAACAAAGGTGCAAGCACCCTCCCCCACTTACTTCTTGTAAATGCAGGGCTTCCACCCTCTACCTGGCAGAAAGAACATTTACTTATTCAAATGAGCTAGAGCCCTAGAACAGGTGAAAAGCACCTGCTACTTGCAGTCACACCTGCGAGGAGGCTTGGGATGACCCCTCTTGTTGATTTTCATAGAAAGACACTGAAAGTAGATATGAAAGCCAGTAGCAACCCTCTTACCTTCCAGATTTAGCAAAGAGAGGCCGTCCACTTAAATTTAAGTTTGACAAAAACAATGACTGGTCTTGTAGTATAAGTGATCTGCACAATATTTGAAATAAACACTGGTACTAAAAAAGTAACTGTATTTTTTATTTATCTCAAGTCAAAATTATCTCAGTTCCTTTATTTTATGTGGTAACACTGTCATTAGCCCAAGGGCTTTGCACTCAGGCTCACAATCTTCCTTCCAATAACATCTTGCCATCCCATCTCTCTGTTTAATAAGCATCCATCTCTCTGTTTAATGTACATCTCTGTGTCTCCATTGTCACAGCAGAACACCAGGCCATCCTGTCTCTCTCCTGAACTATGACAACAGCCTCCAACCTGTTCTCTCTGCTCTTCCAGCTTTATCCTGCAACCATAGTGATTTACTTACTATGAAAATGAGTCCACATTACTCCCCTTATTTAAACCCTTTACTTTCCATTGTCATTTTTTACCCTGGCTCCTAAAACCTTAAGTCAGAAGTTGGCATATGTTTTTCTGTGTAAACCCCAATAGTGAGTATCTTACGTTTTGCAACCCATATAATCTCTGTTGACCCTCCTGATATCAGAGTGTAGATGAAGCAATGATTAATACATGCATCAGTAGGCTTAGCTATAGCCTATACAATGTTTCTTATTTGTTTGGGGTTTTTTTTTTTTGTTTGTTTTTTTTTATTTGTTTGTTTTGTTTTTTTTTTTTTTTTTTTTGGTTTTTGTTCTTTTTTTTAAATGTACTTGGTACAGGGTCTCACTACACAGCTCGGACTCACAGTGATCCTCCTGTTTTCAACCTCCACAGCGCTGGGATTACAGGCATGCTCCACCACACCCAGTCTCAGTGGCTGGCTCAGGGTGCCCAGGGGTGGAATTGATATAGTATGTGATACCAGGGATCAAATCCTGGTCCTTGTGCTTGTCTAAGCAGGTGCTTAGTCCACTGAGCTGTCTTGCTAGCCCTGTTTGTTATTTGTGACACAAATTTTTCACTTCATGCCATAATATGATCTCTTTTACAAAATGTAATTTTTCTTGAGATAGGGCCTCATGATGTAGTTCAGGCCAGCCTAGAATTTACCATGTAGCCCAGGCTGGTGACAAACTAGCAGATTCTCCTGCCTAAGCCTCCCAAGTGCTGGGATTATAGGTGTGAACCACTATCTGTGATTATCACCAATAATAATCACCATTATTCTATTTTTATTTGAACAATGTTAAGAATGACCTTGGCTCACAGGTGAGCCGGAGGCAAGGAGTGAGATCCAGGGGTCCAGCCCTGGGTCTCTGAGTTCTGGCTCCTGTCTCAATTCCCACCTTCATCTTTCAACACTTCCCTCTAACACCATCCATTCCATGGGTCCTCTAACCCACAGCAAAAGCAAGCTCCATGTAGAGCCCTGGACAGGTCACACTCTCCAGAGTTCTTCAGCCTAGAAGTCCTTCCTCTCACCAACCTTGCTCTCCAACAAGTTCTTCTTCAGGAGCTTCTCTGAGGGCGTCCAAAACAGACTCTATGACACCTTCCGTACCTCCGCAGAGCTCCATGCTTACCCTTAGCAACAGTCACCATGCCTATAGAGAGCAGCTGTTTCCTCCTTGGGCTGTCCCCACTACTCTGAACACTCCAAACATCTGCTGCTCTCTCCTCTGAACTCTGGACTAGCCAAGGCCCAGGGCTGTGCCTGGCAACAAAAGATTTAAATAAATATTTGCAGTTGTCAAAACAAAATAGAAGCTTTTAGATGTCCTTATCACAAAAAAAAAAAAAAAAAAGGCAGTAATGTTTAAGGTGACAGAAACACTGATTACCCTGATCTGATTAGGTATCACGGGGCACTGACTCTTGAATGTACTCCACCGTGCAGAGCGGACTGTAACACCTAGATCAAAGCACCGTGTCGTAAGCTATGCCACTGTTTGTCATCAGAAAATGTTTCTCATGTTTTCAGTTAGGTAAGTGAATTAAAATAATAAGACAATAGAAGAAGCCACTGAAACAGAAGGCAGAAGCCACCTTGCTTCATCCACCGTGTTCAGAAGTGTTTCCCTTCTCATCTTCTTAGTATGAAAACCGGCTGCAGTTGATTTAACAGGAAAGGCAGCTAGTGAGCCCTTACTGGTGAGAGGATGTGAACTACCGATCACTGACGATCAACCTATTCATAAAAAGGGAAGCACGGAGAGGGATTAGGTTATAGTTTACACTAAAACTGAGACTCACCCAGCCTATGTTCAACTTCCCCTGGCTATCTCACATGTCTTCAAACAACAAATGTCTTTCTTTGGATCAGAATCCAAAGAAAGGAATATGAGGCATTTAGCTACAGCTCTTAATTTCCTTGATTTAAGCATTTTATGGACATTCAATGCACACCCAGAAAGCGGTCATGCCACAAGCATACTGCTTCACTGGTACACACCCGTGGAACCAGCCCCAGGTTGGGAGTGAGAACACAGGCTGCACCCCGAGTCCTCACTGTGCCCCGTACCCACCTAGGGCAGCTGCTATCCCGACCTGTGCTAGCACAGACTGCTTTACGTGTTTTATATTGTGTGTAAATGGAATCACACAATATGCATTCTTTTTGTGTCTGCTTACTTGTGAGATTCCTGAGTGGAGTTTACCCGCAGTGCTATTCCAGACCAGGCATTTTTCACGGCACCAGCATGTAGTTTGCCTGTCCCTGGTTATACACATAAGTGAATCCTCACCTGTCAAACCAGCTCCCTGGCCCTCTAGAGCCGGCCTATGGGAATGGAGCCACAGACCCATTAGCCAGTACTTGTCCAATTGCTGCCCCCAAGGCCAGCTGACTTTCAAATCCTGGTTAATCCTGGCCCAGTTCTTCCAGCCCTTCATAAGCTGGCCTCTCTCAGCTCCGTGGTCGGTCCTTCTCCACCACTGGAGACCTCAAAGGAAGCTGGGCGTATGCGTGTTTTTGAGAGCTGCCATAAAATAATTACCACAAATTTAGTAACTCAACATGTCATAAGCTTATTCTCAAACATGTTTTAAAGGCCGGAAATTCAAAGCCAAAGTATCAGCAGCACTGCTGCCTTCTGGAGGCTCAGAGGGAGAATCCGTTCCACACCTCAGATTTGCTGGCAGCCTCAGGCTTCAGCCTCTGCCTCCTCCCCATCCAGGCCTTGGTGCCCACTCTCCCTTTCCATTCTGGGGCCAGCAGCTACTGGGCTCAGGACCCAGCCTAGCCCAGGACAATCTCACTGCAGGAGCCTGACTTGTTTTTTAAAGTAGATAATTCTATTTGTGTGCTTTCAAAAATATAATTGTGTTTATTTATTACCCTCCTCTTGTATTAGTTTATGTTTGCAATATGTAATAAATATGTTCATCATGGAGAACATATTTATTACATATTACATATTTGTATAGGTGGTTCCTATACAAATCACAGCTGGATCCTTTTTCTTTTCTCCTTCCCCTTCCTCCCTCCCTTCCATCTACCTCATCCCAGATCCCCTTCCCATCTCAAGTCCCTGTTTCCTCTCTTTTATCTTTCTTTTTCAAGAACCTAATCTTAGTTCTCCATATAATGATCATTCCCAAGAAGGTCCGGCTCTGAAGTTCTGGCTAGACACTTCTGTTAGGGAGCACAATTCAACATGCTGTACTGGGTGAAGGATCTCCTGGGATGCACACGCCCAACCCCAATAATCTAACTGAAGTGGGAAAATGTGGTTCTGCTAAGAGAACCAGCTCCTAGGAGTCACTTCTTCCTCTGACTGAGCCATAAGGCTGTGTCCTTTGAGCGCCTGCTAAGTGCCAGGCTGTGAGCCAGAAGCTGTGGACTGGGATAAGGAATCCCAGCCTCTCTCTTGAGGCAGTTTGACGACCAAGAGGGAAGAAAAGGCCTTGAAGGAGCGGTAGTTCCCCGTAAGGGTTACTTTGCCTCCAGAGACTGTTTCCCATATATGGAGACTTTTTCTTTACTGTCATGGGTGGGATGTGTTTGGCATATGGAGAGTAGACTCCAGGGATAGTGCTAAACATCCTCTAGACAAACATCCTACAATTCTTTTGTCCCCTACAGCAATTAATTATTCACTCCAAAATGCCAATAGTACCTCTATTAAGAAAACTTGATATTCACGCATACTCACACCAACCAGAATCTTGCTGATACTGTCAGAGCCCAGGAGCCCAGGGATCCAGCGGTGACCCTGCAGCCAGTCAGCACCTCCCCTTCTGGAGGCTGGAGGCCCTTCACGCTCAGAAGACTAGAGCCACAGACAGAGCAAGTCTTTCCCACCTAGCCCTACTCTCCCCTCAAGCACAACTGAGAACCTCTTATCCCCGCTCCTCCATAATGTCCATCCAAGTCTTCACTGCCATGTGCTAGACACAGCTGCCCTGGATGGAGACCCTGCTAAAGATGACCTAGCCTCTGCATACAACAGCAGGTTGTAATAAGGAACTTCAGGCTTCCTAATACACTCTGTGATCCCTTCCCCACCACCCTTGCCCCTAGGAGAGACCACTTTCTATATGACAACATGATTTAGGTAACTATACCACACTGGAGAAAAAAGAAGCTAACATCTGTGTGCCTGTGGTTACAAAAACCTTTGGAAGCAGAGAGCCACAGATCCTCTTGGTATAAGTGTGTCTGATGTGAACAGCTGACTTGGGAAGCACTGGTAATCTGTAACTGCTCATTCCAGACAGTGGAGCGTGGTGCTTTGGGGATGGTGGGAAATGAACCCAGGGGTCAACAAAAGTGCAACCCGCCCCCACATCTGAGTCTGACTCTGGCCCCATAGCCAGGGACAGAGAGGGCAACTCATTCAGACTGTGTAAACTAACCTGCTTCCCCAGAAAAGATCCCTATGGAAAAAATATCTTGAATCTCATCCCCAATAGGCACATCTGTAAATGCAGATGTGCGTGGGGCCTGGGATGGTCACCAAGGAGGCACCAGGCTCCTGCAAGGGGCAATGTGACTTGCACAGGCAGGGCAGGTCTTAAATGTGTCCTAAGTGACCAGCACAAAGGAGAGGAAGTAAGGGAAGCTGTTCATGCACTTACTCATTCAGAGATACGCAGAATCTCACGGGTGTGAAGCACTGTGCCAGACACTTGATGACAGCTCAGATATCAGTCAGAGAAGTGACTCGGGGAAAACCTCCGGGCAGGGAGCCAGGCCTTCTTGGTCTTTCCTTCCTCCCCAAAAAAAGCCTGTCTCCAGGAATGTATCTAATACAATCATTTACATCTTATTGCCTTGCATACATAGACATTGCACTTGAAGATGTATTTCTAATTATCAAATAAAGGGTTTAACCTCATGTTAAAAGAATTCAAGAAGGCCCAGTTCTGGCAGGCTGTGGCGTCTCTAAGCAGCTATGAATGGCTCCACACAGATGGCTGTCCACATCCCCCAAACAAGGGAACCCTGTGACTGAGCGGTAGAAAGCTCAAGATAAGAATCTGCTGAGCCTAGATTCCATCCCCTTACAGGACCAAGAGCACTGGATGACTCTATTTTCCATTGTTATGCCTGGAACATCACTGTCCTGGGCCTGCAAAGCCCTCAGAATCCCAGCTGTGCTAAACAGTGTCCCAAGCTGACATGCCACGTGGAGTTTCAAGCACCAAAGATACTTCATGCTCTGATAATTCCCTCTCCTGTGCTCTTAAACAAGTTCTTCACCTCCTTGGGCCCCAGAATTCTGTCTGTAAAATTGGCCTAAACCTTAATGTACAGTTCTGATTGAAATATTGTGACTTGATAGTTGAAAGCAGTGTTTGGCAACACACACACACACACACACACACAAAATGCCACTATTCTAATAGGGAAGTAATATCACTTATGGAGGTCTTGCAATGTGCTAGTCACAGCGATCCAGTGCATCATATGCTTAAACTTTAATTCTTTCAAAGCTCCTGTGAAAACAGTAATTTTATTAGTATTCTCTTTTTATATATAAGAAAATTATGGCACAGAGAGGTTAAGATTATGCAGTTAATGTAAAGATCTGAAGTTCCTTTGGTCAGTGAGTTATGAGGTCATTGTATGCTAATAATTTCAACTTTTGGGCTATGCTTTCCTGAAGCTGAGAAAGTGTCTCAATCACCATTTTTCCTTTCTTGAAAATTTTGGATCATTCAGCTACTTAAGTGTGAGTCACTACAATTTGGTTAAGTACAATTTTTCCTTCTCTTTTGAATACTTTCCTGAGCACTTGTTTTGGCTCGCTTGACAGTCTTTGCAAGTCTATCTTTTGGGTACCATGTATGGTGTTTTGACATTTATATTTTAATGACACATAAATATTTCAAATTTATAGTAAAAATAGAATTCGTTTTCAGGGAATACATTCAAGAAAAACATCATACAGTAGATAGAGCCTGAATTTGCATCTCAAAATGAGGTATCACTCAATAAAATGTAGCTAGGGGCTCAGCAGCCTAAGATCCTGCCTGGCAATTGCAAAGACCTGCGATTAATCCCAGCACCACATGCCGCGCCAGCCCCACTCTGGGTGCTGAGCTGGTCACTGAAACTGGGCATGGCGGTGAACATCTATAATCCCAGCACTGGGGAGGCTGAGACAGGAGGATCACTATGAGTATGAGCTGTGTAGTAAGACCACATACCAAATAAATAAAGAAAAGATTAAAAAAATACTAATAATAAATTAAACAAACTATGGCTGTTGTTTTTAAAATGGTACTACTATTCCTTGGTTTAAACAATGCCGTTGGTTGATTAGCATGACATTACATTTACCTCTTAGGAGAAACAGCAACTACATCAGCTTGGATGGTGTGTTATTTATGTGGGGTTTTATCTGGTTTTCCCTATAGCTCCAGCACAAAAACCCTGTGTGACTCTCCACTGAGACCCCAGCTGGAGGCAGATGCTGAATACACAAAAGGTGTGCGAAGATTCCTTTTGGTCTCACCCTTGAGCTAGGTGCCTGCTCCTGAACAGCCTTGATGATGGAGGAGCTCCCGAAGGCCCTGGAAATCGATGAGAGGTCCCCTGAATTCAAGGACCTGCTGCCCAGCCAGACTGCCAGCTCCCTGTGCATCAGCTCCAGAAGCGAGTCCATCTGGACCGCCACCCCCAAGAGCAACTGGGATATCTATCGCAAGCCCATCATCATCATGTCTGTGGGCACTGCCATCTTGCTCTTCGGTGTGGTCATCACCTGCTTGGCCTATCTTCTACAAATGAATATAGAGGCCACGGGTGTCCTCAAGATGATAGGGCCTGCTTTCCTGTCCCTGGGACTGATGACACTGGTGTGTGGGCTGGTGTGGGTGCCCATCATCAAAAAGAAGCAGAAGCAGAAGCAGAAGTCAAATTTCTTTCAGAGCCTCAAGTTCTTCCTCCTGCATCGTTGATGGCAGCTTGATTAGGAGAAGGAGATACAATGACCAACATCCAACAGCCCCACCTTCTCCATGGGGTACCACAAAGCTAACTATAGGCAAACTCTCATCTTGGCCCATGTAGCCTGGGAATGTTGCTTACTGAATCTTGCTTGGTTTCTGTTCCACCAGGGGTTCCCTTAGATCCTCGTGTTGCTCTCATCCTGTGCTCCTGTGTCCAATCATCATTCATCAAACTCTCAGCCAAGTACAATGCATGCTTGGAAACTCCTTAAGGGTGGCCTATGCTCCAAGAAGAACCTCATGTTTATCCATCTGGGTGTCTGAAATGGGTTCCACATTTACATCCTTCTGAAACCAACCCTGATCGACAGAGATTATTCACAGAAGAGAAGAAAGGCTGTGCTCTGACCCCAGCCCCAGCTTCCTCTGCTGGTGAAATACTGCCTTACATTTCAAGACACCAGAGAATCGCAAGTATCAAAATTTACAAACATCCCAAAAACTGAACAATGAAGGTTGGTTGGGAAGGCACCGTCCACGGTGGTCCACCTCCCTGGACATGGCCCTAAGAGTCTGGCAGCTGAAGAAGTTCATTTCCAATTCCATATTATTTACATCAGAAGCAGGGGGTTAGGCTGGAGGCAAGGCATGTCGGCTATCCCTTTGATCTACAAACCTCCTGATCATCAACTGCTCTTTCCTTGACAGTTAACAAAGGACAAACACATGATGTCCTAACCTCCTCTTCTGTCTCCCTCTTACCTCTACCCTTATTTCTAGAACAAGAAAGCTATAAAGGAGTCCTGTGCCACTATTCTCCCCTTCATTTCTATCAACAGCCACACTGGAAAGGTCAAATCTCATGTACAATGGTTTGCAAGTATCTAATGAATGGATTTTTTTTTTTTTTTTTTTTTTTGTGGAACTAGGGATTGAACTCAGGCCCTTACACTTGCCAGGCAAGCATATATTCTCCTGAGCTATCTCCTCAGCCCCATTGGATTCATTCTTAAAGTTTCAACTTCTGTTATCCCTGTCCTTGCCTGCCAAGCAAACATTTATGAAGTACCATGCTCTGGGATAGATACTGGGGTAAGACAAGGCCAGACACAGTCCCTTTTCTCCTTATTCCTCCCAAAGTGAGAGGCACAGGCAAAGAAAGTGACAACTGGAAAGTCCTGTGCTGAGTTAGTGTGCTGATTGTGGGAACACAGACATCTAGCTCAAACTTGAAAGAGGACAGAGAGTTTCCAGGAGGCCATGTCATTCAAACTGAATAAAAAAGGAAAGGTAAGACTTAGCAAAGAGGGGTAAGGAAGTATATCAGAGATATCAGGAATAGCCTTGAATACACAGAAGCTGAGGGGAAAAGAGAGAATGTGATAAAATCAGGAATTGCCACAACCTCTGCCCTAAACTCTAAGATGCTCTGTTTCATCCCTTCTTGCCCTACTCGTTCCCGAGGCTCCAAGTGCCTTATGTGCAATTTGTCCTGGGGCACTCTGTGGACCACGATGGAGGCTGAAGTGGGGTCTCCTGAGAGCCCGAAAAGCAGAGTACCCATGAGGTAAGTGCTCAAAACTTCCTCTAGCAACTGAAAGGCTGCTATGTGAAGAGATTCTTAGGAAAGAGCTACCCAGGCTGCCCCAGACCAGGCCAGAGGCCCAGAGAAAGAATCTGAGGATGAGATGAGAGAGAAGAGCTGCTTGATCTGAGCTGACTCCCTTTACTCCTTGGCCTGTTCAAACCTCCCTACTCACCTCTCTCTGACAGGCCTGCAGGCATCTCCATTCCACACAAGAGCTCCATATGCAGAGTCAGAATCCACTGACTGCATTGGGAGAAGTTCCTTGGAGACAACACTTGTATCCTGGAGATACCTCCTGCCTCCGTACTTAGAAACCAGAGCTGGGGTGCCCACAGCCTCTCAGACCCACCTAGGATAGTCCATCCTTCAGAGCACGGCAGTGTAGCCCGGTCCTGTCACCTCCCAGCTCCCTACACATGGGGAGATCAGGATCTATCTCAAGGTTTCTGCAAGCACTGCGTCACTAATCAGAGCCCTGGGGACTCACACGGGAGGGCTTGAGGATCATTTCCCTTTCTTCTGAGATGAGCACAGATTGCAAATCAGCCCTTTAATAATATGCTCACGACCCCTTCAGTGGCTACCTACCAGCTAGCCTGCATGAAACCCACCCTGCCTGCACCTCTTCTCATCCACCTGAAAGCTACAGTCTGGGCACGGGTGTGTGGGTGGGAGAGCTTTGAAGATGTTCCTATCAGGTATGTCTTCAGAGGAAGAAATTTGGGGGCAAACACAATTCTAGAACTTGTTCAAGCTTTGGAATATTCTTGCAGTCTCTACAAATACCTGCCCCCATTCCTCTTTCCTCATGTCACATTCTAAGCAGAGAAACAGGAGGAAAAGCTTACAAGGAAAAACAGATTCCCTCACATGAGTGGAGGTCATGGAACACACCACAATCACCCAATCAATTGCCCCATAAAAGCCTAAGTACCGGCCTAATTTGTGACTGCAGCCAAATTGGCTGTCACAGTTCTGCAGAAAAGCAACCCCTACAAAGACCCCAACAGTGCCCCTGGATCAGAAGATAGGACCAGAATCGCTATCTTCAGCTCCCTGAGTTGTAGCATCTGTCCCACTGCCCATAGCTGCTCTGCTTTGGAAAATCTAATCTCATCTGAAACCTAAAGGAACTGATGTCGCATGGAACTGTGTTCTATTTAACAGTGTCTGCTGTGTTTTCACTCTTTTCCAACAAGAGCAATGTCAAGACTATTAGTCGTCCTCTGCTTTAAAGTGTCCCACCATATGCCCGTGTTCATTTCCCCCAGAATGCCGCTATGTGTTTTCTGGAGACAAGCCTCTGACTGTCTATCCCTACAAGCCCAGTATTGAAGCCAAACATGTGACACAGAAACAGAACGTTCTGGAAATGAACTGGTGGTCCAGGCCAGGCAGGCAGCTGCTCCAGGTCCCATGTATTGATCCCTTGGATTCTGGAGTGATGCTCCCAATGCAAACCTAAGTAAATAATCTCCCATCAGGACCTTACCTTTGTCCCTCAGCCCAGAGCCTGGAGCTTATGCTCTGAGTACCTACAGGGATCCCCAGCGCCGGCTGGACTTTCCCTCCTGTACAGACTCACGCAGCCTCTATCTGTTGGCCAGCCGAGACCTGGCACTGGCATGTGGCCATCATCTCCAGAGGAGGACTGCTGTGTGTGCAGGACTGTGCTAGCTTCCCCCTTGGTCTGCAGGCACTCTGGAGGGACCCAGGTCACCGCCCCGTACAGATCTCCTGCTCCAAGAAGTTTCACCCAAGGTCATCAGAGAAGACCATCTCCTCTTGCTTTGCAAGGTCCTCTGGCAAAACCACTGAAATGGTTACAAAGAGGAAGAGGGAGGCAGTTGCCCTTGATCACTCCAGGAATCACATAGACTAAGTTGGGTTCATATTCAATAAATGCAAAACTGTCTGTGAAGATTGTGGTCTTTCTCTTGTGGGACTGTGGGAGACCTGAGAAGCAGGAGAGAAGTGTGGTTCTGTTGTGGCAACAGCCATGTGGCCAGTCAAGGTCCCAGGGCTTCCCCCATCCCTGATCTCTTTCTCCAGTGGAGTCTCTGGAGTATTCCCTCAAAAGGTAGCCTACACCTGGGTACCTGCCATGTACCAGACACTGGGGATATAGTGATGCATGTGTGAGCTCTTATCTCAGAAAGCAGTCAGACTGGTCCCCAGAGGAGAGACACGAAGAAATCATATCGTGTGATGGTCTGATCCAGACAGAGGGAAGCAGGAATTCTCAGAGGATGGCACCCAAACCATTTGGGCCCCAATCTGCCTCTTGGTCATCTGGAGTAGAGGCTGGACTTTCACGTGAGGGCTGAGGTAGAAGGAAAAGGAGCAGGCCAGTGGTGAGAGGCTGGTAGGAACCTGCCAGAAACAACACCCCTCATATTATGGCCATGCCTCTATTTCTCAGTCTTGCTTTTCAGTCTTTCTCTGCAACCTCTTCATCATAGTCTTTCTCCAGTGGTGCCAGAGAGGTTCCACATTGGAGGGCCCACATCAAGGGTCCCACATATGCCAGGGAGACTGTCAATGGTGTCCCTGCACTACTGAGACACTGAGAGGCATGACCTCCTCTTAACTGAATTACCATGATGAAACACCTGTCTTTGAACATAGCCACGTTCTGAATTGCCTAGTGTGCTTCTCCCTTTCCTTTGAGCTCCCTAAAACCCAGCAGCATACTTTTCCTGCTTGCTGTACATATGGTTCCCAACTTACAATGGCTTGATTTAGTATGATTTGACTTAACAGTGAAAGGGGGGAAAAAATGCATTCAGAAGAACCATACTTGAAATTTTGTCATTGGAATTTCCAGGCCAGTGATAGGAGGTACACACTTCGGGCTGGCCTTCAACTCACTTTGTAGCCCGGTCTGGCCTTGAACTCCTGATGATTCTCCTATCTCAGCCACCTGAGTGTTAGGATTACAGGTATGTACCACTAGACCTGACCAATAGGTATCTATTTTTGAGCAACAACAAAAACAACACAATGCAACATTTGGGCAACTAGTGGCTAGTTCAGACTTGTAACATTATTACAATTATTTGAGCTCTTAAGACCCAGACTAATTTACATGTGCACGTTTTCATGGAGAAGTTTGCTCAGAATCCACGTAAATAAGAACCTCACAAAATTCAAGAGCCTCAAGTCAATCATCCCTGGAACAGGAGCCATCCTCTTCTAGTGTTTATTCACTGGGAAGAGGGTAGAAAGGCCCATTGAAGGTTCCTGCAGTCTACTCCCATCTACTGGGAAAAGGGTGTGGCTGCTTTCTGGGTCCGGCTTAGTAACCAGCATAAGGATTAGCAGCAGGTGCAAGCCAAGGCCAAGACTAGAACGGCTGTTTTCTGGTTATCTGCGCCAGAGTGAAGAAGGGAAATGAAACTAGGTCCTGGGAAAGCCAGTGTGTGAGAAGAGAGACTATCGGTGTTGGATGTGGAATGGGTGTGGCTGCCTCCAGGCCAGACAGGCTGCTGGTGGAAGAGACAGACACCCGCCCTTTTGGGAGGAGGAAAGGGGATGGCCAGAGAATGAAGTCCAATGTGGGGGGGGGGAAGGTCTGGGTGGTGCAAAGCCTTTTCCCATACAGTCTATGAAGGTAGCATTCTTCTACTTGTTCACCTAACAATTAGCTATTGAGCACTTCCTGGGTGCTGCTCTGGGCAGTAGGAAGAAGGACATGAGCAAAACAAACAAGAAGTCCTCCATTCTAGAACATTCTCCCTGGGAAAAAAGCCAGGCCATAAATAAGGACATCCTGCATTGACCAAGGTGAGGTTGGAGGGGAGGACACTGGTAGATATTATGTAGTCAAGAAAAAGACTGAGGAAAATAAGTGGGAGCAAGTGCTCCCTGACAGTGTGGGCACAGGAAAGTTCTCTGGAGAGAGGACATTTGCACTGGGACCTGAGTGAAGAGGAAGAAGCAGTCAAGTGAAAGTCTGGGTTAGAATATTCTAGCAAAGAAATAGAAAGCAAAGGTAGAGGAGACAGATGGGAACTGAAGGTACTAGCTACATTAGTTTGAACGTTAAATGTAATCCAAAGGACCAGTTGTTTAAAAAAATTTTTTAAAGTTTGATCCCCAGCATGGCACTATTAGGAAAAGCCATTAAGAAGTAGAGCATGGGGAGAGAGCTCCGTGGTCTAAGCACGTACCTGGCAAGCACAGGGTCCCAGGATCCCCAGCCTCACATGCCCTGCCGACCCTCAAGTGCAATTGCTGGGCCCCACACTGTCTGACGTGCACCCCGGTTGGATGATGTCTGACTTCAGGTTGCACCTCACACTTTCTTTGGCTCATATCCTGACTTATTTTTAAATCCTTATATTAGGCTTAAAATAATTTTGTAAATTAAAATTCTGTGAAGTTTTAGTCATGCGAGATGAATACATTCTAGACATGAGCTGTGGGGCATCACATGCCTGGCTCAGAGCAGAGTACCACATACCTTTAAATTTATTGAGTGAATAGATCCAAGGGTAAGTGAATCTGGAGGCACCATTAGCGCCCAGCTCAATGGACTCCTTCCCCTTCCGTCATCTTCATACTTGATTTGTCACTCTGCTCTGTTGATTTCATCCTCTAGCAGTCTCTCCAATGGATACACGTGTTTCCAAATTCTGTGGCCAAACATCCTCCAGCCCGGTACACTACAACATGCCTAGTGTAAGCCGTACCACCATCCGCACACACTTATCCTCCTATCTGTTCTCTACTCAGGAGCCAATGGCCTTCTGTAAACATATGGATCACTCTACTTCCGCTTAAAGCTCTCCAGCAGCTTTCTAATGCTTCCAGAAGGAGGTCATTGTGAATCTCCGACTCCTCTGCCTCTATCCCAGCCTCACCTCATCCTCCTCCCCTCCCCCAGGACCTCCTGTCCATCCTTCACATCTCTGCTAAAAGACAAGATCCTTGGGAGTGCACTATTCTTTCCTCTTTTTCACATCCGCATAAAATCATGGCACTTTGCCGGTGACCGCTGATCTCTGTTATATGGACACAGTAATTTACATGACTGCATAGTGTTCTTCCCCTCTCCTTCAAGCTCCCCAAAGCCCAGCAGCATGCTTTTCTTGCTTGCTATACATATAGTTCCCAACTTACAGTGGTTTGATTTAGAATGGTTTGACCTAACAGGGAAAGGAAAAAAAATGCATTCAGAAGAGCCATACTTGAAATTTTGTAGCTGGAATTCCCAGGCCAGTGGTAGGAGGTACAAGTCTCTGTGGAGATGCCAGGCAATAACCGTGAGCCCAAGCTCTCAGGAGGCCCCACGATCACCAGGGGAAACAATGGTACTATTCAGTGTGCTATGTTTTCAGCAGTTTTTAGATTCAGGTATTCAATAAATATATAAAATATTCAGCTGTTTATTATAAAATAGGTTTCTTTTGTCCAACTATAGGTTAATGTATGTGTTCTGGGCACATTAAAGGCAAGGTACTACTTAAGATGTTCAATAGATGAAGTGTATTAAATGTATGCTCTACTTAGGATATTTTCAACTTATGATAGGCTTCCTATGATGCAGCCCCTTTGTAAGCTTTGCACTAGAAGACATACCAGCAAGTCAAGAAAATTAAGCCCTAATGACCAGGAGTCCAAAGGTGGAGTGGTCTGAGCCTTTGGCCTCAGAAACTGGGTGAAGGCTCAGGAGCTTTGCCCTGGGCCTGACAGGGAAAAGAAGGAGATCATAGTCAGCCAAGCCCTGTGGTAGCTCAACCCTGATACTATGCATGCAAGCTTTGTGCCTGGTTCAACTCTGATACTATGCATGCAAGCTTTGTGCCTGGTTCAACCCTGATACTATGCATGCAAGCTTTGTACCTGGTTCAACTCTGATACTATGCATGCAAGCTTTGTACCTGGTTCAACTCTGATACTATGCATGCAAGCTTTGTACCTGGTTTCAACAGGAGCAACTGTTGCTACTATTTTTTGTGGAGAGCAGCGTGTTGCCGCGCCCAACGTGGGGCTGGCTTCCGCCTTCCCACCCTTTCGGGGGTGAGTGCTCTCCTCGCTGTTCATTGCCATATATGGTTAAGACAAAAGGCACTAGTGTGCTTCCGCATAGATGGACCTATCATCAAAGGCCAAGTGTCAAACTGGGATTGGGTCCCTGGGGGTATTTAGGAGACAGCCTGCTTGTGCTTGGGGGAGAAGAAGCAAGATTGTTCAAGGGTCCTAAATAAACTGCCGATGGAAGAGCTGGTTGTTGTGTCATCCTTGCTGGCGAGGGTGCGTGCGACAAGTGGTGGCCCGTACGGGGACCGCCCTCTTCTCCCCTTCAGCTCGGATTTTCGGCTTTTCAGGAGGACACGTCGGTAAGTCCTAGGTAAGTAAGGACTGGCCTCCCACAGGCGCCGCTGGACTAGTGGTTGCTCGCCTGGTACATGACAGGGAGCGGAACGCCTTCCGGCTGCTCACCCTTGAGCGAGGGGGTTCTCTGCCGAGAACGGAATGCCTTTGGCTATTCGCCAGCAAGTGAACAGTGAGAAAGTGAAAGTAGCTATGGGCGCGTCTAGCTCGCGCCCAATTTTTGAGGCCTTACACGGGCTGCTATAGTTTTCACCTGTCCCCTTCCCTCTGCTTTACGCGTAATGCAAGCTGGGACAACAATCGAACAGCATTTGATTCAGATGGATGCCTTGTACTCGGCAACCTCACTACTGGTGATTACCTGTGTGGGGAGCGAGCTTGCCTAGATTTGGTGCCATTCATGATTGTTAGGTCCACTGCTTTCAATGGCACTGCGTACTGGAATGCCTCCGGTTCGTTCGAACGCACTGTTAATGTCACAGTAGTAAAGGAGTTCCCCATTATATCGATGCCATGTCTGCTCCCCCCATTTTTCTTTGTGGTCTGGAATAACTCTGAGGAGGGGGCTGGGAAACTTAACTGTTCTGTGAGTAATTGCAGCTTGTCCAACTGCTGGACGGAATATCATAGCCATGCCCTTGTGGTGAGGGTCCCAACGGCCATTATGATGCCTGTCGAGGTTCCCCCTGAACAGCTGCAATTGCCCCTTCAAGTGTATCGACAGAAAAGGGATTTCGGCATCACAGCGGCCATCGTGGCGGCGATTGCTCTCATGACCGCGAGCGCCGCTACTGCAGGGATAGCCATCAGCCAGACGATCCAAACTACAAGCGTGGTGAACCAACTATCTGAAAGGGTTACAGCGGCCCTAGAGATTCAAGAGACTCTGAATGGTCAGATACATTTTGGAATTCTGTCACTTAATCAGCAGACTGCTTTGCTCCAGGGACAAGTGGACTTTCTTAATATACAACAAAAGTTGATGTGTGGGTTGGGTTTTAGGGAAATCTGTGTTACACCTAACGTAGTAGAGAATGGTTGTACTACAGCTTAATGCTTATTTGAGTGGCCCTTGGAATACTACCTTCTTAAATTACACAGTACAGTTGAGCCATGCTATCGCTCAGGTGAACAAAACCCGTGTTCCTCCTGTCTCGGCAGAGGGGCTGCAGCACTCACTGGCTAAGGCTGCGGGCTGGTTGACTCGATGGTCCCGATCATTATCTTTGCTTGTTATTTGCTGTATTGCTATTTTTGTTCTGAGCTATCTTGTTTATCGTTGCTGGCGTAGCAATCAACAACAGCAAGTAGTTTTAAAACAAGCGCTCTTGGCCTTACATCCACCTGCCGATGCGCAGGTGTGGATATCTACGCTGGAAAGATAAGTATGAACAGCTTCATTCAGCACCCCGAAGAGGTGCAGGTTGTGAGGCAAAGCACTGCAGGGGGACTTACGAGGTTTCCAGTTCTCGGGGTCTCTGGGGAGCATACCTGATTGCATGTGGGTTTGATGCCTTAATGTCCCACCTCTGCGAAAAAAGGTATCGGGCAGCGCAGACATGCTCTGAGTGGATAACACCTGGACACATGTCCGGCGAAGGTCCTCTTGCACAGCAGAGATCAGGCCCCTGTTCCCACCTGCTGCTATAAAAACAAAAAGGGGGAGCTGTGGAGAGCTGCGTGTTGCCGCGCCCAACGTGGGGCTGGCTTCCGCCTTCCACCCTTTCGGGGGTGAGTGCTCTCCTCGCTGTTCATTGCCATATATGGTTAAGACAAAAGGCACTAGTGTGCTTCCGCATAGATGGACCTATCATCAAAGGCCAAGTGTCAAACTGGGATTGGGTCCCTGGGGGTATTTAGGAGACACCCCGCTTGTGCTCCGGGGAGAAGAAGCAAGATTGTTCAAGGGTCCTGAATAAACTGCCGATGGAAGAGCTGGTTGTTGCGTCATCCTTGCTGGCGAGGGTGCGCGCGACAATTTTTTGCTTCTATGAAGAAAACAGTAGCAAAAACTTTTTAAAAGGCTCTAACACCAAGTCAGCAGATATCTCAGTGTGGGCCTTTATGATCTGTGTCTCTGACACTCTTGCTATGGTGCCCAGACATGATTCAAATATGGGTGCCAGGGTGAGGAGCTAGCTTGGAAGTCTCAGTGCCTCCTTAGGCAAGTTCAAGGCTGGGATTCAAGTACCAACACCATTTGCCATGCTGGGCGCTCGGAGCCAGCCACTGAGACTGAGACAGACTGGGCATGGTGACTCACACCTGCAGTACCAGTGCTGGGGAGGCTGAGACAGGAGGATCCTTATGAGTCTGAATGAAGACCCTGTACCAATTAATTAATTGATTGATTTTTTTTAAAAAAGAGGAAAGTCAGCAGAAATGATCAACAAAACCAAACAGAAATAGAGGGCAACCTAGAAGTTCAGCAGGTGGCAGAGATACTAGTTTCCTCTGTTAGGGAAGACTGCAAGGTATTGTGTGGGGGCATTTTGCTTTGGAAGGAATTGTTGGGGGTCATTTTTGCAGAAACAATAGAAAAAGGAGAAAGGAAGATACAAAAGGACCTTGCATGGAATTGAAAGGATTCAGGAAAACAGCCTCATCTTTCCAGTGTGCTAGGAATATTCCAGGAATTACAAAATCTTCATTCTATAAACACAAAGTCACCAAGGAGAAGGCAGAGCCTTCCTTAACTAAAAGGGAAGTCAATCCAAGGAGAAAGAAAGAACCAAACAAATTACTTCAATAAATGTAACAAGGGCTATTATAAAAGTAACTGTGAAATTAAAGATACATTTCTTTTAGGATATTTTAGGATAAGTATTGGAATAACTATTATCAAAATTCAGAAAACAAGTTCTGGTAGGGATGGATAGTAAAGAGCTTCAAACTCTTCCACTATGGTAGGAAAGTGCAATGGTGAGCCACCGGGGAAAACAGCCTTGCTATACAATCTAGCAGTTCCATTTCTGGATCTACACTGAACAAGATGGAAGGTAGGGGCACATGTGTACACCAGCATTGTTATGGTTTGTGTCTAGGTGTGCCCCCAAAGCCTTATGCAGTCTTGGGGAGGCTTCTAGAGTTTGTGATTATTGTGGGTGTGGGTGCTGCACCTGCCCTGGGGCAGGTGATTTGCATTACAATGTAAGGCAGGAAGAGAAGCGAGCTGCTCCACTCAAGCTGCTGCTACCTCTCCTTTTGTGCTCTTGCTCTGTGCTGCCTCCATGAAAGATTCCTCTCTGCCATGTGCCAGGGTGCCTTGGAGCCAGCTGAGCATGGACTGAAACCTCCAGTAACTGTAAGCTAAATAAGCCTTTCCTTCCTTCAATTTGGGTGTTGGGTATTTGTCCCAGCAATGAAAAGAAGAGTAACTAAGACATGCACTATTCACAAAAGCTGAAGTGTGGAAACAACCCAAGTGCAATCAGTGGATAAGCAAGATGTGATTTACACATGCAACAGAATAGTATCCAGTTTTCAAAAGGTAGGAAATTGTGCAGGGGTGGTGACACATGCCTGTAATCCCAGCACTCCAAGAGGCTAAGGCAGGAGAGTTGCAGGTTCAAGCCCAGCCTGGGCAACTTGCAAAGTCAGCAAGTTCTGATTGAAAAAAAAAGGGAGAGGGGAATGAATAAAAAATAAATACAATTTTTAAAATAGTTTTTTAAAAGGCTAGGAAGATAGCTCAGTGGAATAAGTGCTTGTCTTTCAAGCATAAGGCCCTGAGTTCAATCCTTGGTATCAGAAAATAAATGAATAAAAATAATTTTAAAAGAAAGAAAAAAGGGGACAGCTAGAAATGTAGCTCAGTGTAAACGTCCTGAATTCAGTTTCAACTATTGCAAAAAAAAAAAAAAAGAAAACCTAAAGGAAATTCTGGCACATGCTACATGGATGGACGATGACATTATGCTGAGTGAAATAAGCCAGTCCCAAGGGATAGATATTGCATGATTTCATTTCCACATGATATCTAGGGTAGTGGCAGCTCTAGGGGCTGGGGAGAGGGTCTAACAGGTACAGAGTTTTTGAAGACCACAGAAGGTCCTGGAGAGGACCGGGGAGATGGCTCAGTAGAACAAGCACTTCTCTGGCAAGCACAAGGCTGAGTTCAATCCCTGGTTCAAAAAACAAAAAAAAACCAAAGTATTTGGGGCTGGGGAGAGGTTCACAAGAATACCCCTGAACCATACACATGAAAATTATTCAGAGCATAAATTTATATTGATGTATGTTTTACCATGATTAAGATAAACTATTTAGCTAAAATTATTTTTATTAATTGCCAATAAGAGAGAACTCAACTACCCAAGGATATTAGGGAAAGAACCAACCAGAGCAGAAGAAAGGGGTAGAGTGGTGTTAGCATCTGACGCACTCCAGCCAATGGAAGCAGGATGTCACACCCCTGTCACTTGGCCCAGGTGACCCACAGCAAGCCTCTTCATTGCTCTCTGCTCTGAACCAGTTGCTGGGAGGCCGGTAAGATGCTGACTGTGGATGTGATGCTCATTGTACATTCAAGTGTGACTGAATTCTTGGAAATGCTATTCTGTGGGAAATAAGGGGCAAGAGCATCAGCCTGCTGGAGATGATGGTGATGAGTAAGCGGCAGGGGTCCTGGGGAGTGCTTTTGTGGTCCACGTGAGATCCGTGATGTTTTGGATCAGCCCAGTGGAGAATAAGAGAAGACTGAAGGAAGGGCAGAAGGGAGCTGAGCAGCAGGGAGGCATCCCAAACGTGGATTCTAGATACCCAGGCAGCACACTTCAGAGAATGCTCTCAAACCCTCCTAGGAGCCTAACAGAGGGAGAATTAAGAGCCCTGAAGATTGTTGGGAGTCTCTAAGAGTGAGTGTATTATTTCTAAAAATACTGATCCTAGGGCCAAGCTGGAGAAAAGACAAAATAAATGAAGATTGATTGGAGCCATTGGTCAGAGTGAATGTGTTTCCAAATGCTGCCACTATAACCCTGCGAATGGGTGGGGGAGAAAGATTTCAGCTGGCACACCCGCTCACACCAACCAGTCTAGCCATTGCGACTTTAATTCTGTCTGTGTTATGAGTTCCAGGGCCACACCTCTGATTAGTGTTACTGACACTGGGAAGATGTGCCCTGAAAGGTACTTTTGTTCCGTGGCTACCCTACGTGCTTTGTGGCCAAGCCACCGCAGCACCAGATGCCCCGTGGCCACTTCAAGAAATACTTGCTTCATCTGCTGCAGGCTTCAGGAATAGGCCTGTCATAGACGACACTGTCCTGCAGCCCCCATGGCTGACTCTGCCCTCTGTAGCCCTCCTCAGTCAGATCCAGGAGGGACCCCACCCACCAACCCACCCACAGCACCTTACATCAGCAATCTCCTATAAGTCAGTCTGGGTTGATTGGTACACTGCTCCCCCTTATGTTACAGCCCCTCAGCCTAAGTTCTCCTAAAGCATCTCCTGGGTGGCATATGCCCATGTATTGGTGATCTCTGCCTCACGTTGCGCCTGCTGAGCTAATAACAGCAAGGGTCACTGGTGTCGGCACGAGGGGCTGGCGCCAAGCTGGTTACAGTGAAGACAGCCAGCAGCCAGAAAGCAACAGAGAGCAACAAGTAATTGCCAGGAACTGCCATATCTATCAGATGGCCAAAAGAGAATCTGAGACCTGTCAGAAGCCACTTGCTTCCAGGGCCAGAGAGGGCCGCTAACACTTCAAAGGCTGAGAGCTGATAGCAGCTGGTATTCAAAGTCCAGGGCCGCTAACTCTTAAAAGAGCTAGTGAGTGGGTAATGCTTGTAATCCCAGCCTTCTGGAGCCTCGCATCATGGGCATGGAGTGTTCCAGTCCAACTTGGGGAACTTGGTGACTGACTGAGACTCTGTCTCAAAAAAAATTTAAAAAAGCAACGTGAGTTAGTGATGTAGCTCAGTGATCCTAAGAATGTAGCCCAGGATCTGTCTCTAGTATCTTTCTCTCTCTCTCTTTCTCTCTCTCTCTCTTTCTCTCTCTCTCTTTCTCTCTCTCTCTCTTTCCTCTCTCTCTCCCTGTCCCTCACACACACACATACACCACACACCACCCCACAGAACTATATTCTACCAATCTGTGATTCCATTCTGTGTTGAGAAGCAATCTTCAGCTGAATGTTGCTGTCTGAGCACCTGTTTCTGCAAGTGGCCCTGAGAAGGTAGATGGACAACGATAATGGTCCTCAGTAGGCCAAGAAACTGTTTTAGCCTAACCCAAGCACCGCCATCCTGTTTTGTAAGCGCCGTCCTCAAACTAAGTTAAGCTCTTGAAAGTTTCTCCTGTCATAATGATCCCTGTTACAAGCTGACTTAACCAACTTCATTTCTAAAACTTATGGGATATTTTATCCTCTTGGTAAACCTCACCCAGATGTTTTAACTGCAAGACTGTGACTGCTTAAACAGATAAGAAATGCTCCCCCAAGTTTAACAAAATGTGCTTAACTGTCACCAGATGGTCTCTCTAGATTCCAAAAAGCAAGAACTACACCCAGGCCCAAATAAGCTTTGTAAAGACCCCTAAACTGCCTGTATAGATAGAGAATGACTCCTTCCCCAAGTCCCCCCCACCTCCTTTACAGTTTTCAAGCTTAAAAGCCCTGTCTCCCCACCTCGGCACGCACCTTGCATGTGTTGCAGGGTATCTGCCCATGGGTACCAGCTAAAATAAAGCGCTTCTTTTCCCTTTTCAAGTCTGCCTCATTTTTGGGTTACAACAGGAACTAGCCTTTGTCTAATTTCCATCTTACTTGTGGGTAAGAATCCATGCTAGACAGTGATACCAGCGTGTCTACCCACCATCTGACACATGTAAATCTTAGGGGTTTTTTGTTTGTTTTTGTTTTTGTTTTTGTTTTTTTTTTTTTGACAGGGTCTCACTATGCAGCCCTCACCCATAGTGATCCTCCTGCTTCCTGCCTCCCTAGGGCTGGGATTACAGGCGCGCGCGCCACCACGCGCGGACTCCATCGCAGGCTCAGCGCACCCGAAGGTGGGGCCGGCGCGGCACGCGGAACCAGGAATCGAACCCTGGCTGCTGCATTTACCTAAGCAAGCAATTAGTCTGCTGAGCTATACCGCCAGCCCTTGACACCTGTAAATCTTGGGAGGGACCCCAAATCAACTTTAATGCTGTCTGTCTGATGAATTCCAGGGTCACACCTCTGATTAGTGTCACTGAGACTCTGTGAGAGAACAGCAGTCGTGCCCACAACTTCAGTAAGCAACAGTATTTAATTCAACAGTCAATAAATCTAGTCTTGGAGGGGACAATCTGCTCGGGCCCTCCTCCTTTCCCTCTCTCAGACAGGCGCTTTTATTTCTCTGAATAAATATATTCTGCTCATAAAAAAAAAAAAGAAAAGAAAAGAAAAAAAATCTAGCCTTGGCCTGCAGATAAAGTGTGACTGGCACACAGACGCACTTCGTTTGTTTACATGTCACCTATGGCTGTAATGGCAGAGTTGGATACCTGCACTGCCCACAAAGCCTAAAACATTTACTACCTGGCCTACTACAGTTTAGTTTAATTACATTTTTTTAGTATACATAATACTCTCTGTTATTGTCATGCTAATTTGTTACTGATAGTGAACTTAATAAAAATGAAAAATCCTCAGTGCGAAAAGAACAAAGTAGTATGATATAAACAAATGAATTTGCAGGTGTTCTGTGAGAAGCCCTCAAAGCAGACCAAGCCCTGAAAACCCATGGGGCCGTACACACCTAGGTGGCAAACCCTGGATTACAGAGCAGGGAACGCAAAGAACCTGAGGCTGACAAGACTTATGTGTTGGTGGCGGAAATGGATTAGAAGCTAATCAGGGGTCCAGGTGGGGCTTGGGTTTCTGTGGGAGTGAAGGGATTATATCCATCCCAGAATGGACATAGCTCAACATGGCCACATGGGCTTGATGCGCCTAGAGGAGGGGCCTGGGGCCATAGAGCTGCAACCAAGTCAAGCCAAGGTTTATAAGCAGGGCAGTGATGGTGCAGAGAGTCCTAGAGAGGTTTCTCCTGACCCGGGCCTCCCGGCTGGAAGCATCATGGCTGAAGGAATGGAAAGATAGCACTGACAACTTCAGCAGTGATTTCTGTCTATTAACAGTGTGTAGACTCCAAGTGCTTTATACCCAGGAGCCATTTAATCTTCACAATAGCCCTGTTAAATAGAGATTCTTTTTTACAATGAGGGAAGAGAGGTACAGAGGGGATAAGCAACTTGCCCAAGGTCACACAGCCAGAGTGGGGTGCTGCCAGACACCCTACAAAGCCCTGCCCTGTGGAAAGGCAGAAAGGCTGAGAGGGCAAGACTGCTGGCCTTCCTGCATAGCCTCTGAGTCCTGTCACCCAGAAAACCACAGGGCTTTGGCCACTCATGAAGTCAGACCTGGGAGCAATGACGCTGCATCAGCTGAGTGCCCAGATGGCCCATCCCTCCCACCCAGCCCTTTAGGACTAGGTCACAGAGAGGCCACCATCCTGTGACATCACAGGGAGATGACAGATGACAATGATTTCGACAAGGCCTCCGTTGGCAAGAAAAGATAACCAGGGAAGGATGTTCCTCTCTGAACCAGGGGTGGTTATAGTCCCACAGCCCAGACATGCAAGGGAACAAAGAGGCCTCAAGGGACCAAACCAGGTAACAACTACGCCATGCACACTGTGCTCCCAGCTCAGAAAGAAACTTTCTGCATGGCCTATCAGAGACTATCGACCACATTTTTCTGTTTTTGTATTTTTCTCAATCTATGCACCACCATCTGAAATTATATCATTTATGAGTTACTTAAATATTGGCTGTCTGCCCTGTTCAATGTTAACTTCTATGGTGTTGCATTCTGTATTTGATCTTGTTCTCCACTGCCTGGCACATAGCAGATGCTCAATAATATTCATTTAATTTAAGCCCCACCTCAGCTCAAGATTTTCAATGTAGAGAGGTCTTTGGGGAAGGAGGCATGAACTCCCTGGCCTGGTGACAGAGGAGACAGGCCTCCAAAGACCAGGTAGGAGGAGCCTCACCTCTTCCCATGCTGTAGGGTCCTGGGGCCTGGCATGTTTTTCCCAGTACTTAGTAGAAGGGGTCCATTGAATGAGATGTGATTGTGCATTTATGGGTGTTTTGAATCTCACTTTGAGATTCAAAATGTTTCATTTATTAGATAGCTAAAGATCAAAGTATGCCCAAAAGAACAAATATTTTAGTGAGTTAGTGGGATATCATCTGAGTTTTGTAGAACTCCTAACACTGATATTCTAACCCCAGTGACCCAGAAGGGGACAAATTCCAAAAGTCCTTGTAGATGCATTCAGTTAAGATGAGGTCACACCAAAAAGGGCATGTTCCAACATGACTGATGCTCTCATGAGAAAGGGGAAACTCAGCCAAGGGAGAGTACCATGAAAAAAACAGCAGGCCAGGGTGAAGCCAAGGAGTATCAAGCATTGCCAGGGAACTCCCGGAAGTTACAAGAAACTGGAACAGCTTCCCCTTCAAAGCCCATATCCCATCCTCAGGCTTATCCTCCAGAACAAGGTAGCATACATGTCTGTGGCTCAAGCCACCAGGTATTGGGTGATCTATACCAGCAGCCCTGGTAAACCACCTGGATCTTTCCAACTGTGGCTCCTGGTTATGGCAGGTAAGTGCAGCATGGAGAATTGTTGTGGGAAGAGAGTGACAAAGTCCTTCTTGCTAAAGGGAGGTACAATAAGCCACCTTTGTCAGGGCAGGTGATTGTTTCTTGTTAACAAACTGGCTCTGATCACCCCCAAGAGTTTCCCATCCTCCAAACATTGAGCTCTTTCTCTACACACTCTCCCTTTCCACCTTCCAGCCTGCACAACACCAAGGCTCAACTCCCCACTCACCTGGCCTGTCCTCAAATGTCCAAGCTGTGGAAATATCTGGACTGGAATCCATTAAAAGAGAGGCCGCTGCAGGATGAGGAGCAAAGCAGCTACCCAGCCCAGCACACCCTGGCAGGCTGCTCGTGCCAGTCTGTTTGGGGTTAGAGACACCCAAAAATGGTCATGTGCTATACCAACTAAGGAACACAGTATGCAGTTCAACCTGATTCCGCAAGGAAAAAGAGATGTCTACAGTCTGGAGGGCGCACACCAAGGAGGTGAGCTCCAGAAACTGAAGCAGGGAAGAATCTAGGTTTCATTGTTTATTGCTTAGGAATATACCATAGGTTTTCATCAGAGAGAGAGAAAGAGAGAGAGACAAACAGACAGAGAGACAGAATATACAATATTACAGAGACAGAAACAAAGTGCTACACCCACAGAAAGAGGAATAAATAGTACAGTTTAATATTCTGTAACTGCAGATTCCACATCCATGAATTCTATCAACATCAGATCCAAACTTATGTCTGTGCTGAACATGTATGGGCCTTTTTATCATTATTCCCTAAACAAGACAGTGTAGCAATATAACAACTAGAATTTATATTGCACTGGATATTATGAGTACTGTAACTGAGAGAGGATCTTAAGCACAGGAGGATGTGCATAGGTTACATACAGATACTACACCATTCAGCATAATGGACTTGAGCATCTGTGGGCTTGGTGTGCACAAGAGGAAGGTCCTGGCACAAAGCAATCTCTTGTGAGTATGGAGGGACCACTGTGCTACTAAACTTCTGGAGGTAGGGCTGGCGAGATGGCTCAGTGGAATAAGTGCTTCCCTGGAAAGCACAAGGGCCTGAGTTCAATCCCCAGTTCTGGAAAAAAAAAAAAAAAATACTCTTGAGGCAACTCAGAGCCTGACCCATTTTCCCCTGGGATGCTCAGTCTCTAACATTGAGTGAAGGCACCTAAAAGTGGGGGTAGAGTGGAGATACTTTCTTATGGCCAGCTTTTCTTTGACCAAACATGGCAGATAATGGTTCATTGGTCAATGATCCTGGTTGACCAAGACTAAAGGATTTCCCAGGATACAAAAACTTTTGTACTCCTTAGACTATACACAGCTTAGACTGTCTAGTGCACACACACATGTATGCACAAAGCACAGAGTACTCATAGCACCTCTATGAGGCCAACCTGGGACATATCCAGACCTTTACAGCCACAATCATACAATCATAGTGCCCCGCTTTCCCTGGGGAGAGACCATCACTATTCAACTGTTCTTCCCAAAAAACTTTCCCAGTGGAATCTGGGACTGTAGATTCAAACTCTCATGGCCTCTCTAGCAGTGGGAGGTATTCCTTCCTGTGTAGGAGCTTGACATCTTCTGAGAGCCCTGGGAAAGGCCACAGACCCTGGATAGGACGCTGACCAGTCTCAGCACTTCTCACTTAGAGATGTTTTAGACCCTAGCTTGGGTCAAATTTCATGATGCTTCAGATCCTAAAAACTTGGCTATGTACATCATTTTTCCCCTTCCAACACTGTCCAATACTTTCTCAGAAAGTTTCTCATCTTGGCTCTATTTTACATGAAACTCAGGCCCAGAGACCTTTGGGATCTTGTTGGAGGTCTTTCCCAGTGACCGGCTGTGTAGCACAGCCAAGGAAGTCAAAGATTATCACATTTTTCTCCATGATGCTCACTCGACATGCCCCATCAGTGGCCTCGATGGTAGATCACCCATTTTATAGCTAATGCCCCAAAACACGAGCACATGCAATCTCCGGAAGGACATGAGGATTTATCTCATTACAAGGGAGAAAGCAAACCTCAAATCAGTCCACATAGAATACACAGAATCAACGAACCACATACCTTCCCTTCACTCTTCTCTGGAAGCTGCCTCTTGGTCAACACTGAGTCCGGTGCTGATAGAAACCAGAGGTCCCTTTTCTCACAGTTGTTCCCTATCTGTTCCCCTAGACTTGCCAACTTTGACTTTATGTGTACCTGTATTTGTTCTCTCCATCACTGTAGGATGCTCTGATCCTTCAGTCTTCAAAAGGGAGAATCTGAAGAACAAACTCCTCTTCCTGGCCAGTATGAATCAATTCTTAGAGCATGATTTGAAGGCCAATTGATGTCCACAAACTTTTGTCTATGCTCTTTACATAAGACCTCCTTTACATACCAAAAAGACAGAAAGGAAGGCACAAAGGAAAGAAAACCCTATTTACCCCATTAAATGATGATGAATCTCAGAAAAGTACACTCAGCTTTGGCTTCCAAATCAGAGGACGAGATGTAAACCAGGCCCATCTCCAGGGCCACAGGACCCTTGAATTGTCCAACTCATTCAAAGGTACCCTAATTCCTCTGCGACATAGCTGGGTTGGTTCTAGCCAGGACCCGCCCAATCATGTGACATCAGATTGTTTTGGTTGAGTTCATTCCTGAGCCATTAAACAGTTAAGAGCTATCCTGCCCCACTGGCTGCCAGACTCATAAAGGTGGACCCACGTGTACTTCCTTGTGGCTCCAAGACACGCTGGCTCAATCATTTGCCCACACCCAGAGGGAGACAAGGCAGCAGCAGGCAGCACTGCCACCTCACATGCAAATTAGCCCTGGGAGTGCAGCTGGTCTCCTGCTGCTCCCAGGCAATGCTCCTGGGCAGGCCCTGTGAAAGATGCCATCCTGGTCGCTGTGTGCTCATCCTGGTCCTTGGTCTCCTGTGTGACATTGTGGGCCTGGTCCTTCTGCTGCTGGGCATCTTTGCCACGCTGAATTATTGGGACTTCTTGGTCTACACAGGGGCCCTGTTTCTGGCTTTCAGCCTGCTCTTCTGGGTCTTCTGGTATACCTTCAACATTGAAGTGCCTCTTGACAAACTGGACTTGTAGCTTGGCCATGGGCAGAGGCAGGATGGATATGCCACATGCAGCCACGAACCTGGGGCCAGCAGGCAGCAATGTGTTGCAGTTCCCACCCGGGATGTCCCATGGGGACCAGGTGAGTGCACACAAGTCCTGCCTGGCAGGGTGTCTCAGGGAGGCTGGGGCGGGCAGAGACAGGCCAAGATAGAATAGGCAAACAGCTGGCCTATACCCCAACTAGGGGTTCTATAAACGTGGGCTGTAGTCAGTGCTGTGCTGGACCAGCCAGGAGAACCTGGAGCAAGTGTTTGTCCTCTGGGAACCACTTTCTTCATAGAGGCCAGAGATGCTTTGCAACCCTTCCACCTCCAAAACCCCACGAATGATTCTGCTGGCTGTCCAGAATGGAAAATTTCCCTTTAATTTGGAACTAGAGAGACCAGAACCCACTGAGGAGAATCCCTCATGGAGAAAGAAACACTTCGGGCCAAAGGAAAGAATGGAAATTTCTCCTGCAGCTGTTTATGCCCTTGCATGCCTGGAGGGGTGAGCACCAGACTGCGTGGGAGCAAGCAGAGCAGAACCTTCCAGAACGGCCCTTCTTGCTTGCTTCCTCCTGTACCTGCCAGCTTGGGCACACAAGGAGGGTCAGGCCCTGCCCCTGCGCCCACTCTTAGCAGTGCCGCTGCCCAACCTTCCTCACACATGCTACTTGCAGCCAACACATGTTCCTGGGCCAGCCTCAGAGATCCAGAAGTCAACAGACCATGGATTCCTGGCTTTCATCTGCTGAGCTGTGTGTCCCAGCCTGACAAGCAGCTCATTACCTGACAAAAAGGAAAATAGTTGTAATATATTTTCAACAGACGTAGTGTCCAGAAGATAGTACTGCTCAGGCCCTTCTAACTCTGAATTGGAGATGGGCAGTGTCCCCAGGGAACTGCAATTGGAGCTTCAGTTATTTTGATTATCATTTCCTCTTCCCGGGTTGGGCTGGGGCCTGCACTCAGGCGCAGCCAGGCACTCCCTTTTGATTAGGAGATGTGGAAGCAAAGGTCATTGCTGAATGGAAGGAAGGACATAATGGCTGTACTTTATATGGGAGGTTATCTCTCTCAGAACTCAGAGCAAAGAGCAGCACATGGAGGGGGTCTCCATGGAGTGCCTGGTGGGTGATGAGGAAAGACGTGGGACAACCCATGAAAACTGTTCTGGGCTCCCACACTTAACTAGGCTACATCACACTGTGAGCTTCAGTATTCTCAACTCTAAAGGGAGGGTAGTATTGTGTGCCTTTGTTAGAAGGACCAACAAGGGATAAGGCAGGAAAAGACTCTTTGTGAATAATGTAATTCCCACAAACATCAAGTGTTGCTATTGAACATGTTGTCTGATGTGAGTACACTGAGCCAGAATCTAATTTAAGAACACTTGAGGTCCCTTAAGTTAGTAATGGAGGGGGTCAGCTCAGACTGCGCATTATGAAATTTCACAGCAAAGACTGCCACCCCATTTGTATGCTGTTTCATTGACATAGGTCATCTAATGCGTAAGGCCCTGGGGGTGCCAAGACACATGAGGGCTCTGCTCTCCTGTGTGTTCACTACCAGGTGAGAACAACAGACCTCAGTCAAATAGCTGCACTCAGAGCAGTGTAACAAGTCAAGTGAAGGCCGAAAGAAAGGAGCATCAAGCCGTAACCAAATACCAAATGGACCCAGAAGGTCATAACATCAGGCTGAACACTCAGAAGAGTAGGACTGGAAGATCTGTAGACAAATGTCTTGGCTCTAGGTCCTGAAGCAGGGAGACAGAAGGGCAGGGGGCAACTGTTAGAGAGGATTAGGCCTGGTGGTAGGACAGGCTAAATCTGCCAGAGCCTTGAAGTCCCTCTTGAAGCTGTTGGCTATTACTCTGACGACAATAAGAAGCCATTAACTTACACTTACCCAGATGGTACACATGCAGACATGAGCAGGGCTGTGGTTGACATGACTGAGACTGTGTGTAGCACAGCACAGATGGTGACTATGCCTAGTGCCACCAGTTGAGGAGCTGAGACCCATGGCCAGTGTGAGAATCCTTGCCTTGCTCCCTCAGCCAACAGATGTTCAACAGTTCATTGGTAAGGACTATGGATCAAGTTCCAAAGAGTCAATGATTTGAATCCAGTTTAGTTCTTTTCTACCTATATAACCCAAGGGGCAAGTTACTTCACTTCTCCATGCCTTGATTACAAAATTTGTTAAGTGGAAATAATGTTGTTAAGTGGAGATAATAGTCTCTACCTCTTAAGGATGCCACTCAGACTAAATAGATTGTTATCTGTTTAAAACAATGGCTCAGGGGGCCAGAGAGATGGCTCAGTAGAATAAGTGCTTCCCCAGCAAGCGCAAGGGCCTGAGTTCAATCTCCAGTTCCACCAAAAACAAATAGAAAAATAAAACAATGGCTCGGGAAAGCAAAGGTCACATGGTTAAACTTTGGTCACGATGCAGAAAGCTGGATTAGGGAAGAAGAGCCATTACTTCCAGTTCCTGATGCAGTGTAGTGGTATTAAGGTTTTCAGAGGAGTGACAGTGTGTACTCCCCTGAAGGCCAGGTTTCTACTCAGGCTTAGCACAGCATTAGGAGTTGGAAGAGCCTTCAATGAAGTTGCAGTCTTCATTGGACAGTCTTGCAAATAGCACCTTCGCTCTTTTGCTCCCCAATCTCCATGTTGGGGAAGATCCCAAAGCCAGCTCTCCTGATGATCCAGCCTCCCTTGGTCCCTCCACACCCTGCTGGCTCAGAGTGACGATGTGGCTGAGACCTGCCATTCAACAGGCTGCTCATTTATGGGTTGCACCCCAAACCACATGTGACTGTGGACAATTCATCTGCTTCCCTTTACAATGAGACTTTTGGTCGTCATGGAAGGAAAGTCTCAAAGTGGCAGGGCCAGGAGGATGGGGTTAGCGCAGGGTGAAGGGCAGCACTCCAACAGCTTCCCCCTCCCCACTACCCTCCTCCAGTTTCCTAGAACAGCTGTGATTTTGGTAGTTTTATGCATTGAATTCACATGTAAGGCCTTTTGTGAATGCAAGCCTCTCATACTGAAAAACCACTGCTCACAAACAGCTAGTGTCAATTCCCTTAAATTCCATGACCTTCGGCCAGGGCGCAATCAAGAGTCATATTTATGATTTATGGGCAGATTGTAACTGGCTTTGCCAGTTCTTCTATTCTCAAAGTGGGGGAAAAGGAGAGAACGTGGACTCCTCAGTTCAGAGTTGATGCCACCGTACATTATGTCCTTCAAGGATTCAGAAAGCTGAGGTTCAGAGGCCCTACCCTGCTCAGTCCCTGACATAGGAGGTCATGTTCCTGGTCTGGACAGAGAAGGGCCTCCTCTTTGTAAGTTCTCTGGAAATGACAGCAGAGCAGCAGGCAACCGAACCTCCGAGGCTGCCCAGATGCTTAAGAGTGGTTCATTTCTAGACCCTGACTGGGTCCTACACATGGCATTTGCCCCTTGGTTTTATCATTTAGCTGTATTTTCAAAACCATTTGCTGATTTTCTACTTAGGCTTTTCCCATAGATATATTGGGTGTGGATTCTTTTCTGTTCTTTTACAACAGGATGTCTAAGACTATATACATAACAAAACGTTCACACCCTACACATATGCCTACTTTTTGTATCGCTCTCTTTTGCACCCAGCACACCCAACAATACACACACACACACACACATACGCCTAGGTCTCCTCCTTTAGCTTATTACCACAAGAGCACTCTATCTATATACATACCTGCTGGTACATACATATACAAACCAGCATAGCACCCCCACACATCTACGTCAACCTACTCACACCCACAGCACCCCATGCACATACTCTCAACCTCCTTCATATCTGCTGCACACCCACACAGAAACATTCTCTTAACATAAACAAGCACATTCAGAAACCACAGTCAAAAGCATGGAAGGCTCACTCACAGCCAGAGCCCTGCAAAGTGAAACTGGTTCCTCTGCATTGGCTTTTTCCATCACAGACTCTGCCCGTGGAGGAGGCGGGGAGCTGCCAGGTCTGCCCAGAGGTGAGCAGGCTAAAGGCCCGGTACCCACATAGCAAGCTTATGGCCCAGGCAGACACAGGGCTGGGACCAGGTGAACCATTTGGCAAATCTCTCTGGGGATTTTTAATCAAGAGGGAGACAGAACACAAACACACAGTACTTCCCAGAAGTACACAGGAAAATGTATTCCAGGAGATAAACGAAGTCCTAAACTAGGATGGGGCACAGAGCACCCAGGACAGTTACGGGGGCATGTGTCTGGACACAGCAGTGTTAAATATCAGACCTGGCTTCTAGGAGCTGGATAAGAATGCAGATGGACTGGAGACACGATTGTAAATGAGATAACTTAGAGGTGGGGTTGTCGGCCCCACCTGGGGGGCGCTCAGATGGCAAGGCAATCCAGACTGGGCATGGTGGCATGCACCTGTAATTCCAGGATTTGGGAGGCTGTAAACAGGAGAATCAGTGTAAGTCTAATCTAATAGTGAGACCCTGAATACCCTGTGGACCCTTCCCTAAAATACAGGGGGAGAAGAGGTGGGGGTGAGGGATCCAGGCAAGGGAAAGGCTGCCTATGAAAGACTTAGTGAGTCCGGAAAAGGCTTAGCAAACGTACTGGATTTGGGGCTCAAGGCCTTCAGTGTTGACCATATAGGATTTTGAATGCCAGGTAAATATTTTTTATGAAGATGGAGGAGAGTAGCATGAGTCCACTCTGCTCAAGAAAGGGTAACTTGGCATGACAAATGATAGGCTACCGCCTGAGCACAGACTGCTAAATTATCATGGCCCTGATCCAACAGCGCTGAATCCCCAAAACAACAGTTTATCTTCCCAATGACCCTTTCCTCCTTCTTCCCAACTCCATCCTTGGATACAACTTCCTTTTACCTTTCCCGCCCCCACAAGGGAGCCTCCAATCAGTTCCTTGTGTGTCACTAAACCTGCCCCTCAAACTCCACCCCCGCCCCTAGCAAAAGTCTATAAAGTCTCATCCTCCCTATCTCAGGTCCCAGGATCTGCCCCTCTCCCTGATCTCTGTCCTCTCCATGTCTTCAGAGTTAATAAAGGCTCCCCCACCCCCTTATTTCTGCTTCTCTGTTGTGCTGCTGCCATTGCACCATCATCGCTACTGCCTATAAAACCTATCCGTGAGCACAATGGTTAATGAGGAGAACCCAGAGATATAGACGCAATATCCAATAAGATCAGGTGTGAGTAGTAATTACTCTAGCTGGAATGATGGCCATGAATTGGGGGCAGGGGGTGCAGGAAGGCCGAGACAGCTGAGAGGGAAGTCTGTCCCAGTCTCCTTCAGGAGGAAAGCAATACCGAAGACTTGCATGGCACGAGGAGATCAGAAGCCATATTTGGTTAAATGATGCACTCTCTTGAACATAGAGAGCTGTAGACATAAATGGAGCAGAACTACTGATGGTCCTCAAATGTGTATTTTTGTTTTTGTTTTTGTTTTGTGATAGTAGACACTGAACCAAGAACCTATGCACTGAGCTATATCCCAGTACCCTCACACCCCCTTAAATTTTATTTTGAATCAGGATCTTGCTAAATTACTAAATCGCCCAGGCTGGGCTCAAACTTTCAATCTTCCTGCCTCAGCCTCCCAGAGTGCTGTGGGATTCCAGGTGTTCACCACTGTGCCCAAATTGGAATGTATAGACTTTTAACTCAGAAGAGAGGTCAGACACGGAGCTAGAAGTAGGACTGGAGATGTGATGGTGGACAAGATTATAGAGGGCAGGAGAAGATACAGGTATTTTGAGAGCAGAGAGAAGAACCAAAAGAGGGAGGAGAGAGGAAAGAATGAAAACTACCACTCACTGAACTAAGCCCTAGGGCACTGCACTTATCTCCACTACCTCTCTTCCCCTGTAAATGACACCTGGAGGAAAGTATGGTCACCTTCACTACTATGATCGTTATTCTCCTCTCACAGATAAGGATAATAGGGAGCAGGGAGGTGAAGTCATCTGACCAACCCATCAGAGAAAGCCTAATACATCTGCCTCTCCTTCATTCTTTCTCCACTACACACCACCAGCTGTAAGGCTGCTAGCCAAAGTGGACCCTCCTCCTGTTTCAGGAGCAAAGTTTTATTGATTCCCAGCCAGTTCATTGGCTGATGCATTTACCATGGCTGCTTTATGCTATCATGGCAGCACTGAGCAATTGCAACAGAGGTTGTGAAGCTCTGCAAAGATTGTTATACTACCTGGCACTTCAGGCAAAACATTGGCCAACTCCTGGTCCCCTCATGGCCTATATTTGGGAAATGCAGGGAAGAAGCTATCATGGAGAGCCTAAGTCAAAGTTCCTAATAATAATAATACTGGAGTAATACTGGAAAGGTGATAAGGAGGACAAAGAACCTCGGAGATCATATTATGATTGGGGAAATGACCTCCAAATGCCTTCAAGGAGTTGAAACCTACAGAAGGATGACAAGTCTTGGCAATGAGCCTGTATCAATAGGTGAAGGAAGATTAGATCAGTGCTGCTGATAGAGCGCCTGATAGAGGTGCAAAGAGCAGGTGCAGAGGAGACTTTCAAGTATTTGGTGTCCATATTAGGGAGGCAGAGCTGCTGCCTGATGGCATATCCAGTTTGAGGTGTTTTTAGAGGAAGAGATTAAAAAAAAATAAAATAAAATAAAAAAAACAGAACAGAACAGAATGGTAAGTGGAAGAGAGGAACCCAAAAGACACATAAGGAGGACAGGTACATACAAGAAGATAAGACCAGTGACTGAGTGCCAGGTGGGAGTAGAGAGAGGGATCTGGGTCCCAGCAAAAGCATTAATTTGCCTGCAAGGAAGGGTGGGGAGAACATAGCATGGAGAGTACTCAGCCAGCCACTTATTTTCCTGAGCTCACTCATGGCCTACAACTCTTGAGTTAGAGATTCGAACCCCCACGTTCCAGGGTGAGGTGCGGGACTGGGCTCTGTCTCAGGGCTCCTCCAAGGGAGGTACACTATTGGAGGGCGGCAGCAGGATCCATCCCTAATTCCAGCTACCTCAAGAACCCCCGTTGTCTCCAGCTTGCGGTGATGAAGCTGGGTCTCGGCTGATGCATTTCATGTTTTCTTACTCGATGCAGGTCCTGTCTGACGGAGAAGACTGAAGATGAGATGCTCCCTTTTTGCAGCAGATCCTCTGCTAATACCCAGGAGGAGCAGGAGCTGCAGGGCCGTGGCTTTTGGAGCACGCACAAGGATGATGCGACTGGCTGTGAATGCCATACTCTACTGAGAGCCCCGAAGCACTCCGCCAGGCCACCGCCACGGCCGCTGCTGCCCCAGCTGTTGGTGGAGAGCCTGAGAAGCTGTGAAATCCTTCTAGTGTGATTTTTTCTTACAGCAGCATTTCTGCTGTGGGCTTGGATGCCAAGAGAGAAATCCTATCTCTGCTGGTTTTCTGCTCAATGTCCTTTTAAAAATACCTGACAATTGGAACAGAGCTCAAAAGTCCAAATAGGATCCCCTATAAGTATATTTTCCCTAACAATGGTGTGATTGTCTGCCTGGTCCAATAGACCGTGAGCCCCTGGAGGGCCTACCCTGCCCACACTGCCCAGTGGCATGGGGCATCATATTCCACTATGCTGGTTTTCCATGAGAGTGCTCAGCCGATGCTGTGTCTGAGACGGCACTCTCCTCCTCAGTGGGGCATGGGAGCACTGCCTGCAGCCCTCCCCGCTCTCACAACCAGGCCCATCGGTGGCTCATATTGAGCTTTAACTCGAATGAAGCCCCCCGAGCAAATTTCTGACTGGCAAGCTCAGTCTCCACTGTGTGGTGTGTGTGTCATTCACTTCATGATCTTAAAAGCAAAGACTTAATTTTTAGCTAAAATTACATGTGGCCAAGTGCAGCCCAACTGCAGCAACTCAGAGGGTCACATTCCGAGGTTGATCCGACACACGTGTTCTGCTTTGTCACCCAGGCTTGACCTGCCCCACTAACTTGTATTTCCCCAAGTCTAATTTTGTATTTTGTATTTATATCACCCCCCCCTTAACATGTGCTTTCTTTTCTGTAAACTGCCTCATATCTTTTATGTTATGAGGCAGTTAGCTAAATAAAGAAGTAAATTTGGATCCATGTTTCCTGATGCCAACGTAATTCTGAGTTTGTGTGATTTCATAACAGTTCTCAAACCCCCAGATTGAACGTGTTATTTTACTGTCCATTAAACCATCATTGTAAATCCTGAAATTCCACTGCACAGAGCACAGTGCGATGGAAGCAGAACCCAGATTACCCCAGGGCTGTGCAGTCTTCTACCATATCTGCCCTCAGCCACCAGCCCGGCTCCTCAAAGTTAGGATGGACTCAGAAATCTGAAATATTTCATGGAAAAACATTCAAGTTAAGGCACTGAAAGAAAGATTCTTCTCCTCTTCGCAACCTTCCGTGATTATGTCCACACATACTTCTATTGATCATACCAACTGGCCAATTTTTGTGTGTCTGCAGTAACTGTACCACAGGGGGTCATCTTTTCTTACTTGGGATTCTGAAATAAACGTAGAAGGAAAAGTTATAATTAATCAAAATCAGGGGCTGGTTAGATAGCTCAGTGGTTTAAGTGCCTGTGCGGCAACAAAAAGGACCAGAGTTCAATCCCTGGTACAGCATGCTGAGTTGGCCCCTGCCATGCTGGTCTCTGAATCTGGGCATGGTGGCACACACCTATAATCCCAGCACTGGGAAGGCCAAGACACGAGGATCACTACAAGTCCAAATTACTTAGCAAGGCCCTATAATACAAAAAATTAAATAAATATAGCAGAATGCATTTCAGAATAATAATAACAATAATCAAAATCACCCTGCTTCAGGAAGACACTGTGTTAAAAGCTTCACAACTTCTTTTCATAAAATCAGTTGGGTGTTTTGTTTTGCCTTTTTTTTTTTTTTTCAGTTCTAGAAATGAAGTTGTTTTCTTGTTCTTTGGCTGGATACCAAATGCAATCATTGGCTTTCACTTAACAGAAGCTACATTATTCAAAATATGCAAATCTTGAAAAAGTAGGATCACACTTAACCCAGAATGTATGTTAGCATCTAAAAAAGACTGAAAGACCTGACTGAAAGAACTGAGACTGGCCAAGGTAGCTAATTCCCACCTCACACAGCATACTCACCCCAGGGAATTTCCCCCTTTATTTACTTCTTTGTTCTCTCTCTCTCTCTCTCTCTCTCTCTCTCTCTCTCTCTCTCTCTCCTGTGTCTTTACTGTACCACATAAAGGCAGTGAGATGCATTCATGATGGTCCTCCACAAAAAGCATATATTTTTGAGGGCATGTTTGACTCCTAAATTTTCTCCCACAGTAGAAGACGTGCTCTTGCAAGATGGATCCAACCAGCCCTTTAGAATGTGGAGGCAACGTAAACACCTGATCGCAGGACAGGAAGTGAATTAAATTGAATTCCAGCTGGCTGCTTGCTCGTCATTGGATTTGTTCTCAGGAAGAAAAGGGAGGTTCACAAAGAAGAGACTTCTGGAATTTAGCCTTGGCTACTCTGAAGCCGCTGTTATTTATTTATTTTTTTAATTTTTTTGGTGGAACTGGGGATGGAACTCAGGCCCGTGTGCTTGCCAGAAAAGCATTTATTCCCCTGAGCCATCTCCCCGGCCCCTCTGAAGCCACTGTTAAAAAGCTACCACTGAGAAGGCCACGCACACAGCACACAAGGAAATCAGAGGGCAGCCCTGTGGGATCAGGCTCAGTCCACAACTGCTTAAGTACAGAGCCAGTACTGAGACTCCTCAGGGCACAAAATTATAGCCAAGCCTGCAAGACCATCTTAGCGATCATGGAGCTATGCTCCTCTCACGGTATGTAACTCTCTTGCATATTTTATTAAATGTAAATTCTGATTCAATTGGTCTGGAGGGGCCTTTCTAACAAGCTCAAAAGCAACGCTGGCGCTGGTGCGTGGAACCTATGAAGATCTTCAAAGATCTGCAAAGACCTTCAGCAACCCTTCAGTGACCTTCAGTCACTTCAGAGATTGAGAAATTGAAGCCTGCAGGTGACGTGGCTTTTTCGAACTCAAGTTGTTGAAAGCACCACTCTAGGTCTGAAGCCCAGTTCTTCATTCCGCTCCAGAAATGGCTGCCTAGCACAGCCCGAGCCTTGCAGAGCCTCAGGCAGAACAAGCAAGCCAACAGAGCCCTGGCTGGGGGAAATGAGGCGTGCTCACGCAGCAAGTGAGTCACGTAGCTTTACACCTTAGGCATTAACCTGGCTGTGCTGCATGCCAGGGAATGAGCAGGACTCCACGGTGCTCCGCGTCACTCCAGATGCCAGAGAGCTGAGTGGGTGCCATCCAGCAAGCAGGGCTTGGGAAGGGAGGAGGAGATGGGCGGGGCCCACGGCGCTGGGCCTGTCTGATGTGGGCCCATCCTCCCAGACGGTTTTCCGAGGACCTGGGGACGCGACTCCTGCTGCTCCGCAGGCCTGTCTCTCCAGCCCTTCTTCCTATTGGCTCCCTAGAGAGGCATAGGATTTTCTGCTCACCTGAACGCAACCTACCTTGCCTCTTGCAGACTGAGAGGCCTTGTAGGTGGCCCTCGTCGGTGAAGAGATGTTAATAAGCACATGAGCACCAGGGAGATGGCTATGTAGAATAAGCAGTTCCCTGGCAAGCATAAGGGCCTGATTCAATCCCCAGTGCTGAAAGAAAAAAAAAAAAAAATCACGTGAGTCTTAAATGCAATTTAGCGCTGACTTTTGGAGACTTCTGAAATCTCCTCATCTGGAAAACAACTTAGAATGCCCCATCTTCCCTTGCAATCAAAACATACAGCTGTAAATCTTAAATCATTTCATCAGGCTCATCATGATACTAGGACTGTAGGACCTGTCATTTTAAAAGCTATTTAGAAGAATGACCGTCACTAAGAATTAAATCTATACATAACCTCATCCCCAAGATTTATTGCAAACATGACTAATGTAGACCCTAAAAGCCCAGAAGAAATGGGGATTCCAGCCCCAACCAATAGCCTCAAAGCCCCTCAAATTCAACCCATCTCTCAGGGAAGTTACAGTATGAGAACAGAAGGGGACCTTATTATGCTTGGATCACAAACTAAATCTGCCATGATTGCGATAGTCTCAGAAATATATCTGCATAAAAGGCCAAAGAGCCTCATGGGTAAAATCCAACTTAAGGATAAAGGGAGTTAGGCAGACAAGTTTGCCCCATGAAAAGAGACTTTTCTGCAGGAGTGTTCAGCTTCTTTCATCTCTCAAGAATCCATATTTGTTCTCAAGAAAGAAGGGCTATACAAAGGATTAGACCAGCTTTGGGGAAGAAAAAGCAAATCCATAACACTGGCATCGGTGTCAGCAGTGTGGAGGGTCCTGCATAGACTCAGGTTATGTCAGTTTGGTAGCTGCACTGATCATCTGAAAGAAGGATGAAGCAGTAGGTGCCAACTCACAGCCAACTGAAATGGTTTACGAGTCAGAGAGGATGTTCCAAGACTCCCAGAAGTTTCTTGATGGGGTCACCACACAAGGGGGATGAAGACTAGCCATGAAAGCAAGGGTAACAGCCACAGCCAGCGGCCCTTTTTGGGGAGGGGCTTGGGATAAAAGGCTCAGAATGCCAAATATGAGTAAAGATGAGAAAGTATGCTCATGTTCTCTCTCTCTCTCTCTCTCTCTCTCTCTCTCTCTCTTTCTCTCTCTGGTTTATTTTCAGACAGGATCTCTCTATACAGTTCAGGCTGGACTCAAACTCACTGTGTAGCCCAGGTTTTCCTCCAACTGGCAGCGATTCTCCTGCCTCAGCCTCCTGAGTGCTAGATAAGAAAATACTTTTGTACTTCCCACCAAGGGAAGTCCAGTGGTGACTGTCTCTGACTCTACACAAACAATTCAGCCTCATGATCACATTCATTCCTTTATGCAACAAGTAGTCGCCCCTGGCTTCTAGTGGGAGATCCTTTACATCTGAATCTGGTAGCTCCCAGGAAAGGGAGTGGGTAGTAGGATATAGGCGATTGCACTCGGCTCCCCTCATCACTGGGCTGCCTGCCACACAACTCCTGCAGTCATCATGCAGAGCAATGATTAGCGCATAGGCACTTTTCACTATTTTCACAAGTTAACCACTTGGCCATTGAATTTGGCCTGACCCTGCTTCCCAAGTACACACAGCCAGTTTAGAATTATCTCTGTTTCTATTCCACTTCTTCTTAGTTTCTCTTTCTCCAAACTGGCAGCTCCTGTATTAGCTCAGCTCTGGGAAACAATAGCTTTCCTTTCACCCCACCTCCTTTCTGGCCCAAGCCACAGGCCTATTGCACAGTGAAAAGCACCGAGACCCCCCAGACTGAATACACCAAGGCATGGCCCTGACGTGAGGCCTTAGCTCAGCTGTCCTCTTACTTTTGGCCCCCTCTTTCTGACCAGTCATCCTCACCATCATCAGTCTTGAATCCTCTGCTCATTCTTCCTCAACTCCCTGTGTAGCTCCTCGGCCGCAGCTATTTGGAGCCCTGGGACACAGCACCTTCTGTGACTTCCAGGAACAAGAATGCTGGTTTTCGAAGTGCAGCCCAGAGACCAGCAATAGTCACCTCACCTGAGAACATGGTAAAAACACAGTTTCCAGCCCCAGGTGAGGTGATCACCTGTCCTCGCTCACTCAAGGCTTCCCTGCTTTTAGTGCTGATAGTGTCACATACTGAGAGTCCCCTTGGTCCTGAGCAAGGCAGGACTGGTGGTCAGTCTACTCTCACCCGGTCCATGACTTGCTAAACGATCAGCTCAGGAGGTAGGGCCCAGTGATGGGGATTTAACAAGCCCTGCAGGGGATTCTGACACTTGCTCTATCCAGCATTAGAATTTCAAGCTACCAGGCTGTGGGCACTGAACTCGGATCTGCCTAAAGGCAGCCCTGTGTGTGACCTCTGCCCTCTCTCTGGCAGCAGGAAAGCAAACCTTGTCTGCTGCGTGCAGTCTAGCCAAGCTACATCAACCCCAGGCAGTACCTTCAGCTCTGAGGAACCTCATGTCCTAGCCAACCCTTACAGTCCCACACGGCCTGCAGCTGGTGTTCTCGCCACTGAGGGGGCTGCATTGGTTATTCCTCCTGTCTCTTTTGCATGTTAACTACCAAGAAAATGAAAAATTTGATTGTTAGAGAGGAGTGTCAGGTGGGATGGGAAATATGGCTGGGTTTGGTACATGGAAAAAGAGGGAAGAGGCGGGTGAGAAATCCAGACAGATCCAAGCATGAGACAGACTGAAGGATTAAGTGGTTTGGGGGAAATTCAAATAAGACTGGGATGAGGAACAAGAGCAAAGAGGGTATGGAAGAGAGAAGCTGAGGTGAGGGTGAGTGGGAGCAAAAGGCTTTCTGGAAGCAGAGTTTGCCTTGACTCCCATCAGCATCCCCTAAACTGGCAAATTCTCAGTCTCCCCCACCGAACCTACTGAATCAGAAACCCTGGGAGTCAAGCCCATCTGTCTACATGCTCCAAGTCTTCCCCCCAGTGATTCTGTTACAGGGTATAGTTGGAGGATTACCGGGCTGAACCATCCTGTTTCCCCATGTAGGAAGCCCCAGCAGTAGGTTTGCCCGGTGCTTACTGACTGCTTTGAACATTCTGGCTCAGAAGAGAGAAACACAAATCCCTGTAGTGAGATGCACACACACTCTCTCTCTCTTGCTCGAATTCTTTTCCTGAGTCTGCAGGGGTACAGACAAATGGCAACAGATCTCCCAGGTCCGACAGCGCTGGCTAACTTGTCCCCTTCCTGCGAGATGCTCCTTACCAGAGAAAATCCTGCAGGGCATCTGGCATTCTGCCAGTTACCAGCCTTGTCAGCACCAAACCCTCTCCTGCCTTTTCTCCCCCACCTCTTGTCTTGACCTGTGCTCTCTGCCAAGAAGACCATAATCATTAAGGAATAATTAGTTCATTTCCCCATGATTTATTAATCAAACACATCCATAACTGGGTATGCAAAAGACAGAAAACAGACATATTGTAATTTCCATTAGAGTTTTGGAAACATTGAAAACAATCCATTATAACCTCCATAAACCACTAGGGATGTGAGGGAAAAGAAACGAAACTAGAGGTGCTCAGCCGCCTATACAAACAAAAGCAACGCGTCAAGAGCAGTGAGCAAAATGTAGCCCTCCTTGCCCTTCTCCTCAGACCCTGAGCCAGACCAAGGCTTTGACTCTTAGCACAAACCCCATGCTCTCTTGCAATTCTTTGAACCCCGAAGGGCATCTCGCATGGGCTTACAATCAAGGCCAGTAACAACTGGGGAGGCCCTGGGCTGCCATCCTGTCCAGCGTGGCCCCCCCTAGACTTCACCTCCTGCAAGACTGGTCTTCAGGGTTCAGCAGGAAAGGCCCCTGAGGATGGCAGGCTGTGCAGTGGCCAGCGGCAGCACAGGGCCACGCCCATGCCCAGTATTCTCCTGCATCCCAGCAATCTCCTGGCCATACTGTTTGGTTCACAGCACCACGCAGGGTACTAGAGAGATGGTTCCCATTTCCAACTTCAGAGTCCAGCTCAGGTGGGAATTCATAGTTTTGCTGGGAGGCAGAGCAGTAATGGAGACCGCAGTGCTCAGGACGCCTCTGCTGCCCCCATTGATCCATGGACCAAAGGCTTTGCTCCTGCTTCAGTGTGGATGGGCCTGCCTCCTCCCTTGCTTAGCATACTTGCCACCAGCACATCTTAATAACAAATGGTGAAGGAGCAGCGTCCACAGACAGAGCTGGGAGAGGTCGGCCTCCAACAGGGAATGTCTTCAAAATCTCTTTTCAGCTTGAAAATGTGTAGCACTGTTGCTTTTTACTCCATAAGGTATGTCTGTGCTTATCTACTATTTTATGAATGGGCTCCAATTTTCAAGTAGAACTGCCATCATTTTACCTTCCTCCAGTCCAGTGATGTGGACTCCAGAAAGTCACAAAACTCAGCCGAGGAGGAATTCTGACCATGGGCAGTCATGCTCTCGTGGAAGCTCCTCACTCGGCATGTTACACGTGTGTGTCCGAGAGGTTCACCCCAGCAGCTTGCCAGGCTGGTCCAGCCATGTCTAATTACCACCACTGCAGATCAATAATCACCCCTCTCACCAAGCTCCACATTTTCTGTAAAGTGTACAATGAGTTACCAAAGGCCACCCAGTCTGCTACAACAGCGCCTGGCCTGGGACCACATCTCCTGACTCCTCACCTACTGCCTTTCCTCCCATTCTACCCTTCCTCTCTAAGTGAAGGCCCAGAACTGGGAATGAAACAGGATTTTCTCCAGGGCACCTGGTGGACAAGCCAGGTTGTATCATCAGGGTCCTCGCCCGACCTCTTCTGCAAAATGAAAGTATCAGTGCCAGGGCCACGTTCTCTAGAGGATGGTCCTGAGCAGGTACAGGAGGCGGAGATAAGGAATTGGAAAGGTGTGCGTGTGTGACAACAGGGAGCGTGACTCCTGGCCCTGCAGCAGAGAAGGCTGAGGTCAAGGTCTGTGTGCTCCTTTCTTCTCTCCTCTCTGCTCTGTTGACCACACACACAGTTCAGTACTCCTGCAGGGTGAAGGTGCTGTACTCAGGGAGCAGGCTGACTCTGTAACAGCAAACTCTCCAAGGCCATGGGAAGTCAGTAATACATGTCAGTCTCTGTGCTGCCAGCACTGCAAGAACCAGTATCAGGCCATTGACGCTGGCTTCTCAGATGAAATCCACTCATCTTTGCTATCATGTATCACTGATGAAGTCAAATGCAGAGATTAACTCTACAGGTGAACTTGGGCCAGCTGTGGAGTGGACAAACATGCCCACAAATCACCCTCCACCTGCCTGCTATCACAAGTGATTCAAATTGGGAAGAGCTGTGATTGATTGCAAACTTACTACTGTAATCCTGCACTAAATCTGTAAGGCCTGTACTTTTACTATCCTCCAATCTAAATTTCCCTGTGTCTACTTGGTAGAGTCTTCATTGCTTTTTACACATGAATGTTGAAATGAGTTCGGTGGACCTTATTCCACACAGAAAAATATATCTTATTTCCCCATAAACTACAGTAACTTGCAAAGAGAATTCAGAGAAAGTCTGTAAATGGGCTTAAAATTAAATTTTTAAATTAAAATTTTAAAAAGTAGGAAACAGGAGTTGAAGAACTAGATTATTTGGAATGGGCTGTTCAATACTTTCAACCTGAAACAAACAAGCAATTGGTTCAATGTTGTGTGCTTGTAACTCACTTTACCCGTGACTAGACCCTATTCCGTACTATATAAGTAGCTTTACACTTGAAGAGTTTCTGAATGTGCTGTACCAGGGGCCAGGATGAGGGTGGAAGTAACAGACATAACAAAGGAACCACGTCAAAAACCCAGAGTCCTACCTCCTCCCATCCAACATTCATGTATATTCTCAGCTCCCTGAATTTCTATGGTATGGTATAATAAGAAGCACCAATGGAAGTGCAGGTATAAAGGATTTAATTTGCATTATACTCCAGGATTTAGCATTCAAAACTATATAGGTTGGAGATAACCCCTATTGAGTTTAAATGTAGGTTACCCCTTCTGCAAATCGTAATGCAAAGCTTCATCCTCATTACTGTGTGTATGCACACACACACACACACGCACACACACATACACACACAGTCCCTGTCCCCCCCGCTGGTAACTAGGTATTACAGTCAACTGAGGAAGAGAAAAGTTTGGACTAAAGGTCAGATTTAGGTTCTAGTTTTAGCTGTACAACTTACTAATAAAATTATTGTGTCACTACACCCCCCTCTCCAATTAAATCTACAAAATGGGCTTTTATGACTACCAGGTGAGATAATGTATACAATGATAATTAATATCCACTGAGGATTTACTGCAATGTGTCAGCACTTTTCATGGTTTATCTTCTGCGATACTTGCCATAAGCTCGCAAAGATTGTTATGACAGGCTGACCCAGAGAAGTTAAGATAGACATATAAGATTATATTTGGCAACAAGCAGAGATGGGACTGAAACTAAGCAATCTGATTCCAAAGCACTTGGGGTGGTAAAGCATGCTATAGTACGGGGTAAAGGTGAAAGGAGGTCTCAAGCCAGCGTTTCTGAACTTATGGTCAGTGTTCCTTGCTACCTCACTAGGCCTTGTATTGCTGTCAGCATTTTAACAAGCGCCATCAAGTGATTCTCATTAAACTACAGTTTGAGCTTCTTGGAATTTAGAATAGGCCATAATGATTTAATTACAGTCAAAACAGGACAACAGGGGAGCCGGAGAGATAGTTCAGTAAAATAAGCACTGGCCTGGCAAGCGCAAGGGCCTGAGTTCAATCCCCGGTTCTGCATAAAGAAGAGGGCAGCAGGAAAACTAGGCCTATGAATAAGACATATAAAGTAAATAGGACAAGACAATAAAGAGAAACTACCTAGGACAATATGGCCAAAATAATGGTCGTTTCATAGATAAAATAAAATTCATAAACTGGTAACTAACTGATTAGGAAAATATAAGACAAAAAAATGACCAAAATAAAGAAAGGAAAAGGTGGCAGTCTAAAAATTCTACAAATGGGGCCAGCCAGATAGCTCAGCGGACTAAAGTAACTGCTGAGGGAGAGCTCAGGGGCCCGGATTGATCCCAGGAATGCTGTGCCAGCCCTGCCCCCAGGGTACGCTGAGACAGCAATTGAGACTGGGCCTGATGGTGGGTGCCTGTAATCCCAGCTCTTGGGAGGCTGAACACAGGCGGATCACTACGAGTCCAATCTACATAGTGAGACCCTGTAGACCTTGTATTAAAATACAAAAAAATAAATAAATAAAACTATAAAATATTACTAAGGGGAATTAAGAAACTGCATAATGGAACATATCATATTCGTGTGTCAGAACACTTAATGTTTTTAAAATGTCAGTGTCCCCCCAGTTGATTTATAGTTTTAAACAGTCGCAATCAAAATCTCAGCAGGAATATGTTTACAGAAATAATTTTAGAGTGAATGATTCACTCTAAAATTCACACAGAAATGCAAAAGCACTATAATAAAAAGGATCATGAAATCTTGACATCAAGAAAGAAAATTAGATTAATACAGCAAAGGCTCGATAACAGAACCTGAGATAAATAAAGAATTTATCTTTCCTCAAGATGCAAAAGTAATTCTGTCAACAAAGTATAATCCTTTCAATAAATAATAAAGATAGAACCAGCTACCTTCATCAGAAAAACTTCAGTCTATATCTAGCATCTTAAATAAAATCAACCTGAAACCAATCATATACCTAAATATAACAACCAAAACTATAACCGTCTAAAAAGTAGAAGAAAATCTCTGTGAACTTAGGAAAAGCAGAAAGTTGTTGGACATATCAAAAGGCATCCACAAAAGAAAAAATTAATAAATTAGACCAAAATTAAAACTTTACAAAAATTATCTCTACAAAAGAGAGAGAAGGAGGGAGGGAGAGAGAATTAAAAAGAGAAATAAAAGACACAAAGATTATACAGAGGAAATATTTATAGATTACATATCTGATAAAACGTTTATATCTGGACTGGGTAGACAGCTCGGCAGTCGAAGCACCTGCCTGACAAGCACAAAGACCCCGCTATGAACCTCAGTACTACATGCTGAGCCAGCCCAGCATGGAGCTGGCCGCTGGAATTGGACATGGTGACTCATTCCTGTAATCTCAGCGGTGGGGAGGCTGAGACAGGGGCCACTATGAGTCTGAGCTGCGCAGGGAGACCCTCTACTAAATAAATAAATGATTTTTTTTTTAATTTTAAAGATTTATAACCAAATTTGTAAAAACTCCTCAAAACTTAACAAAAAGAGAGCAAACCAAAATTAAGTAAAAGACAAACATTTCACCAAAGAAAAATATAGGGAGGGTAAATACGCATATGAAAAGATGTTCTGTGTGGAGTCCCTGGACATCCCCATGCATTACTGTGGGAAAGCTCAATGGTACAATCACTTTGGAAAATTGTTTGGCAGTATCTTCACCAAGCAATACTATGATCCAAGCGTTAGTTCTACACACTTATCCTGGAGAAAACAAAGTGTACACCAATGCAACTGTGCAGGCATGGGTAGCAACTTTATTTCCTTTTTTTTTTTTTTTTTGGCAGTACTGGGGATTGCACTCTGGACCTTGAGCTTGCCAGGCAGGCACTTAGGCCACTGAGCTATCTCCCCAGCCCTCACTGCTTTCTTTAATAGCTGAAAATTGGAAACAACTCAAATTATGCATCAGTCCATGAAGAGATACAGCTTGTTATATAGCTATACTATAAAATACAACTTAGCAATAAAAATAAAAGAACTATCAACACAGGTGACAGCAGGGATGAATCACCAGATAGAAATGCTGAGCTAAAGAAATCAAAGACAATGGGATTCCTTCTCTATAAAAGCCTAGAAAAGGGAAACCGAACCATAGTAACAGAAAAGAGATAGCCAGTAATAAGACATCTACTTACTTTACTTTTCACCACCAAATCCCATGGTGGCTGTCACCAGCTGACTGTACTGTTGCCCTGCCTGCACAGCACCCCCTGGTATTTGCTCTGAGACAGTCTTCTTGGGTTTTCTACCCGGTGACAAACACTTAGGTTTGCCTGTGCTCCTAGCAATACCCTCTTCGTTGTCTCTTCCAAAGAGTCTAATTTACTTGCCAAAGGTCAAGTACATCCTGGGCACGGGATGCACTGAAAAATGTCTGGGAAATAGATCTCTTCCCGCACCGGGCCCGCCTCCTTTCACTGGCGGCCGCTTCCTACAGTCCCATCTTCCTCAAACAAGGGAGCTTCGGGGTAGGCATGATGTCAGGAACTGAGCACAGAATCATAAAATGGATTAAGAGGGCAAAAGGAGCCAGCAGGGCTGTCTGGGGAGCCACCACGTAACTGCTTTGGTGAATTCTATGACGGTAGAGATCTTTGTCTAATCGGTTCTTCAATGCATTCCAGATACCTAAGACAACATCCAGCACATTGTATGTGTTCAATAAGTATGCACTGAAAGAAAAAATGCTACAAGTTTTAAATCATTCTATCTCTTTTTCTCATCCAATGACCATTGTCTGGTTCTCCTTTTCCAACTGAGAATGAAGTTCATCTGGTGTCCTTTGTCCACAGTGTATTAATACACTGAAAATTATTTCAAATCAGAGTTTGAAAGTGTTGGGCTTGTAGAGCCACTTGTCCGAAGCACCATGTCACAACAGCCCCAGGGAAACTGGAGGGTACGGATAGAAATAGCTGGATATCTGGGTACTGGGACGGGGGTGGGTCCGCCAGTGCTACACACCTGGGGAGCAGAACCCATACAACTTTTAGTTTTGTTAAAGAACAGCAGTGGTGTGTTTTTTTTTTTTTTGTGGTTATGGGCATCTTGTGAAAATCAAACTGTACTCGTGGTGTTTATAGATTTTTGAAAACTAAGAAAGGCACACAATTAAGAAAACTCAGCTTCTCTGAATGACACTAATCTCTTATTTCCATGAGCAGTTACTGACACCAAATAATCACGTAGCATGAGCTGAACATACTGCATGGCCTTGGGTCCCATGGATTCCAAGACTCCGAGTGGCTAAGAAGCACTGTGATGGGTTTGTCTCCCAAATGCCCTGGACACTTGCCCACAAGAAGTCTTGCCTGATGCATTTGAAACCCTCTCGGCACTAAAATTGGTTTTAAAGAATACACAGTGTAAAAGAACATGATGTCTGGAATTTGCTCAAAATGATCCAAATACGAAAAGGGAGGGGGAGTGGGAGAGATGGAGCAAGGCCGGTGAGGCGCTGATTATCTTTGCAGCGGGGCAGCAAGCCTTCACAGAAGTACTTGGACATTCACTGCATAATCGCTTCTATTTAATGCATGTTTAAAAATTATTTTTAAAAAAATCAGGTGTGTGGGCACATTTGTGACAGTACAGATTGTTCTCAGAGAGACCTGCAAATGGAGAGATTTAATGTACACTAGGCATTAATCCCCATTTGGGACCTCTCTGACCCTCTAGAAATATCTGACTTTAATAATTTTCAATAGGTCAATCTGACTGTCAGCCCATCTGTCTGTCTGTCTGCCTGCCTGTCTGTCTGTTTTCCAATTATTCACTGGACCATTAAATTAGAATCTCTGATAGATTAGCTGGATTTGGAGCCATATACCTTTTTTTTTTTTTTTTTTTTTTGTCTTTTTGAGATAGGGTCTCACTATGCAGTTCAGGCTGGCCTTAAGCTCACTTTGTAGCTCAGGCTGGTCTCGAACTCACAACAATCCTCGTGCCTCAGCCTCCCAAGTGCTGGGATTACAGGCATATGCCACCATGCCCGGCTTGGTGGCATATGCCTTTAATCCCAAGATTCGGGAGGCTGAGGCAGGAGGATCATCACTTTGAGATCACCTGCAATTATGTAATAAATTTGAGGTCAGCATGGAATATACCAATAATGTCTCCCCAAAAAAATAGTTGTAGAGGAGCCCAGACCTACTGCAGAGTCCCAGGGTACTTTAGGGAAAGTGTCTGACAGTGAACTTTAACTCAGTTTTCTCTGAGAGGAGGGAATTAAAACAGCTGGGGGTTTTAGGCTGTTTTATTTTGTACTGGGGATCAAACTCAGGACCTTGCACTTGCTAGGCAGGCACTAATGCCACTTACCTATATCCCCAGCCTTGCCTTGGGAATGTTTTTTCCTTTATTTAAAAACCATGTTCACCACACACTATATGTCATGGTATTGTATATTTGCTAAAGTCTTGGAGTTAAAAGTAAAAGAATAGTCAAGCAATCAAAATTAACTTCAGATAATACTGCATGTTTAATGTCCATCCAATATAAGGTTTCTACATTCCACAGGAAGCCATGAAATATTGACTTTCAGTCAACTGACGCTAGGCAGGTATGGAGCTTATACCGTAGTTCCCTGGGTGATGACTAAGAAAGCGCAAGAAGAGACACTGTGATAAACAGAAAGACAGAGTTAAAATGAAATATTTACTGAAAAACTTAGGGTAACTAAAAAGCAGGCAGAAAAGAAGGAACAAGGATCAAAGAACAGAGAGAATAAAAAGAAAGTAAACAGTAAAGTGGTAGGCCTGAATCCAACACACAGCACCTAAAGATTAGGCCCTAATGCAGTTGTTTCCTAATTACTCAAGCGTATACAGTCACTTCAGACACAATGCTATCAATGTGTTAAAAGCGAATGGCCGGGAGAAAGATAAGTGTGTAAACATCACCAACAGCAAAGGAGCTCCTACTTCAGTACTCTGTGGTTTCCTGGCTCCTCTCACCTTCTCCCTTTGTTCTGAGTGAAAACCAGAGTATTGAACCTCTCCGTGATCCAATCAGCTGCAGGGGTTCTCCCCAGGTTTGAGCCCACCCCAGGGCTTTGAACACTCCCAGATATGACAAAGGCATTTAGATTGTTACCCAAAACACAGAGAAAATGCAGCAGGGGCCTGGAGCCCAAATTCCTTAAATCCTCCCTACTGTGGTCCACTTCCTGATGACCTGCCCGGATACAACGCTCTCTTTCTCTCCCTGCCCATCACCAAGATGAGAAGCCGTACTCTGCAAGTTTCCCAAGTAAAATGCCTTGCACAGATCACCCTCGCCTTTGGGACTTTTCTTTGGAATCAATGAAGCCAACACTACTCAGAGCACACTGGGACACCCTCTTCTGAGAATTTCCCTCTGTAACTACTGGGGTAACTCCAGCTATAAGTCTGGGAGAACAAGACAGACAAAGCTAATTTAAGAGCAAAGAGAATTTAAATTTTCCAGGATAGAGATGAACATTACATAATAATCAAATGGTCAATTCACCAGGAAGGGATGGAACGAGAATGTACAGCAAAAGGATGGCAAGAAGAAGTCATAGAGGTGACAGAAGAATACTGACTGTGGTAATCTTTCAACGGATCTGTGAAGGAATTATATTATGACTTGGATTTCCAATGTTTCCCAAAAGCTCATATGTTGAAGGTTTAGTTCTCAACGCAACATTTTTCAGAAGTGAGGCCTCTCAGAAGTCACTGGATAAGATTATAAGTCATAGAATTATAATTCCCCTCAAATAATGTCAGTTTTATTGTATGTTAGTTATAAAAGTAAAATAAAATGTAAAATTCAAGTCCTTTACCTTTTATATTTCGTGAAATTTGCAGAAGAGATTCTACATGTAGGCCGCAGCACAGCTGCTTTGAAATCCCCTTTCTCTGCCATCTGTTCACACATTCTGTTTCTATTCTTTGCTCATCTTCCACTACAATCTGTCTAAGAAGTGCTAAGGAGAACCCAAGTGCCTGCAGCCTTCGTCTCTTCCTTCTTCCTTAATACTGGTGATAGTTACCTACAGTGTCAAATACAGACCCAGGTTCCCCCTTCCAACATTCCAGCATGCTTCTTTCCCATGTGGGAAACGGCCTCCTCTCCCTTTGCTTCCCACTCTGCCTTGTGGGCTCAGAAGAAATCTTCTGGTAAGATTGACCTGCCATGTGTATGGGGAGATAGGGCAAGCAAAGCCAGCACCCTCTTTAGGCAGCATAGAGACACCAAGGTTCGGAAATCCATCTTAACACAGCCTATGTGTATCCAAACAAGTACTTCAACACAGCCAAGGATACTCAGCTTTAGGCTGAGTACAGTCATGCTTCTGTCACAGTCCAAAATGTGTCCAAGACTTTTTTTTTAAGTTTCCAAGATAGCATGTACAATATAAGGATTCTGCCATGCACAGCAACAAAGATCCTAGCCACACGTACATGCATGCACATATACATAACCATACAAAACTATATGTGTATAGATTCATTGATCCTCGTAATGGCTTAGTGAGGTAAATGCCTGAAGGATCTCCATCTTGTGGATGAGAAAAATAATAAACAAGATCTACTTTGTTTACACAGCTAGTAAACAAAGTAGACAATCTGGCTTTGAGCCCAGACAATCTAGCTCCAGAATCCCTACCCTTTATCTCTAAGCTACACTGCCTCTATGTCTACCCTTTTGTACTTACTCTGAATAAATTACTAGATTTTTAAATTACAAATTTCATCAACCCATTTGATTCCAACTGAATTCTGATTATTTCTTGAAAGCAACCCCTCCTCAAAGGGAAATTACGAACTGTAAAGAAATTCAAAAGAATTTGCTGCAGGCCCTGAAAGTGAGTCCCCAAGAAGTTTCACAACTTGTGGTGTAACGGTAGCCTTCCGAGAGGCTGCGTCCTATCCAGTCTCCACAGTTGTGTGATTGGTTCCGCTGCATCCAATGAAAATGACTCACCACACTCTTTTATCATCACACCTCACAGCAAGTGTGTGCAACAGGTGAAGTGGACATATTTCAAAATCCTGTTTCCTTTTCTTCAGTACTCGGAGATGGCAAATCAGATTCCTAAATGCACCTTCCTGCTCAAGCATGATTAACAACTTCTCCCCGACCCAGTTTACCATAAAGTAGAAATGGTTCAGCCTGCTGTCTTTGGTGAGCTCCAAGCATTTCCAAGGGCAGAGCCGGCTCAGCTAGCAGCACCCCTATTCTGAAGTCATGCCGCTTTGAAGTCCAGCCCACCTCCTTCATTTGCTTCCCGACAAAATAACAACTTTCAGATCCTTGCCAGCCCTAAAGCAACCCTCACTGTGGGACTCAAGTGTGGCTGCGAGTGGGGTGCAGTGGAAACTGAGGCAAGCCGGGAGAGCCATGAGAGAGCGTGGAAGCCAGGCACCTGGGACCGCAGACAGGAGTATTTCCGTCCTGTGGGGAGCTGTGGCAGCACACAGATTCTCCGGATGGCTCCTCGGGTATTACAACGTTCCACATCAAGATTTATTAGAAGCTCTCAGAGGGGACTTCGATAAGCAGAATTTAGAAACTTCCCTAGATCAGAGGACAGCAAAAGTTTTTCATACCATGCTAGATATCAAACCCTTTAGGCTTTGTGGGCCATGGATTACCTCTGTCACTACCTCTTTTCCCTTTTTTTTTTTTTTTTTTTTTGAACTTGTAGCGGCCTCATGGTGAGCGCTTGGTTTTTAATGTGTGCAACCCCAGAGCCATAATAAAAATAGGGCAGCATCCCAGTGCATACACTGTTAATGCATTATCAAGAAATTAATACATTATCAAAAAAAAACTACCACCCCAAATGAGCAGGGGACACTAAAGTCATCTTCATTATGTTTACAGTAAGAAGATACTGAAAAAAATCATTTTGTAAGTCTTAAAAAAAATAAACAACAACAACAAAAGATCTCTGGCCAGGTGCGATGGCACACATCTGTAATGCCAGCTCTTGAGAGACTGAGGCAGGAGAATCACCATGAGTTTGAGGCCATGCTGGGCTCCGTGCTGGGTTCAAAGCTAGCCCAGACTGCATAGAGAAACCCTGTCCCAAAAAAATAAAAAAGAGAAACAGGATTTCTGTAGTCCAGGCTGACCTTGACGTCTCAGTCCCCTCACTTCACCGTCCAAGAGCTGGGGTTAAAAACATGGAACGCTTCACGAATTTGCATTTCATCCTTGCACAGGGGCCGTGCTAATCTTCTCTGTATTGTTCCAATTTTAGTACGTGTGCTGCCTAAGTGAGCACTGTTTTCCTTTTTGTCTTTCTCCTCCTTTCCCTTTTCATTCTTCCTCTGCTCTTCTTTTTCTTCCTTCTTTTACAAATCCTTTAAAATGTAAAACACTATTTTTAGCCCATGGGCAGTAGGAGAATAGGCAGCAGGATGAATTTGGTCTAAAGGTCATAATCGGCTGACCCCACCTCAGTCAACAATTGCAAGCAGCAGTCTTTGAACCAGCCCTGAGGAGGAGGCTCTGTGGAATGCTGGTAAACTGGCTCCCAAAAACAAAGCCATGAGTTTTAGCACTTTTTGATGTAAATATTCCCACCATGCCCAGTGCATGGTCACTGAGCACAGAAGTAGAAAGAAATGCTCAGAATCAGCTCTCAGCAGCCAGGACCATTCGAGCCCAGCAGGCCAATTTAAAGGAATCACTTGGGGGTGCTGGTTAACAACACACCCTAAACTTCTGGCACTGCCAAGTATAGGAAACAGTGGCCTTGGTTATGTGAAGAAACAATCCATTGATACATGCACTCAACAAATGTTTAGACAGGCGCTTCAGGGACCCAACAAAGAACAGCATACATATGGTGTCAAATAGGTCAGAGTGGGGAAGGGGGCCTCACAACAGGTGCACACATGTGAGGCCAGACTGCAAGAAGAGGCCTCAGGCACTAGGCCACCCCAGAGGAGCCGCACCTGAGGTGCTAGGCTGCGGCCCAGGGAGCAGTCCTCTCGGGCAACTTGTCCACAGCTTAGAAATAAGACAAAAAGGTGATTGTGTGACCCACCAGGCCATGCTAGAGAATTCCCTAAAAGTCCCGCCTGAGCGTCCGGGGAGAGTGTATCCAGGTTAGATACGTTTTCAGTTGGGGGTGAAACATAATGTTAGACGTTCAAGCAAGATTAGAAGTTCATTTATGTGAAACTGGGAGGGTGTTTTTCACTCTGGAAGAAAGGGCAGAAATAAAAACTGACACAAATATTTTTCAGTTCCAATATCATTAAGTTCTTTATATATGGCACCTAGGAGATAATAAGGCAAAAAATAACCAAGATCTTCTTATTTGCCATAGACTCCTGTATCATAAAACTCTAGCTCCTTCCCATAAACCCAGAAGTGTTAGCCCTGATTGCCGCTGTGCTGATAAAGATTTACCACATCCTTTGGGATTATGAAGATGATGTGAGAGAGACACTTTCCACCGTGAAGGGTTAATATGAACTTGCTACATTTGGACACTTGGCCTAGTTTGTAGGTAGAGACGGAATGCAGAGTCTTCACAATGGGTTATATCCCTAGTCCTACCCCACCCCCAAGTCCCTACATCTTTCTAAAGAGAGTGTATCATTAAATTGCACAAGCTGAACTTGAGATCTTCCTGCTTCAGCCTTCCAGTGTGCTGGGACTGCAGGCTAGTGCCACCACACCTAGCAGTGATTTGGTTTGGTTTGGTTTGATTTGTTTTTCTTCAATGGACACTGCATGTTGTATTTGGCAAGGGTTCTTTTGTTTTTCCCCTGACCTTGGCTTTTTCTGATGATAAGCTTCTTTCATTTCCTAATGTACCATGTCTGAGTCTTCAGCAGAAGATAACTCTAAAGGTTGCATTGTATTGCCATGTTGAGTATCAACCAGTGTTACACTGAATTATGGAGTTTTAATTCTCAATGTTATTTTTGTCAAGATATATTTATGCATATGTGCAGAATGTTTTGCGTAATTGTACTGTCAATTTCTGCTGGTCTTTTTATTTTAGTCTTAAAATAATAATAAAAAAATCTTTTAAGCATTGACTGCTTCTTTCTTCTTTTTTATTATTTCTTTCTTTCTTTTGAATTTCTTAAAATTTTTTGCTATTGTTTGTTTTGATTTTTCTTTAAACCAGTCTTGCACATTTATATCTGGTGATCTGAAAAGCTAATTTGAAGATAACATCATGCAATACAGCAATCACTGTTGAATTTATATTATTTTGTTTAGTGAAATTTTGTATTACTTCTAATGCTGTTTCTTTCTTTTTCTTTTTTATAGAACCGGTCGTGCTGTTTTTTTTCTATCACTATTTTGCATTCTTAAATAAATAAATTCTTTCTCTCTTTTTTTGGTTTGGTTTGGTTTTATTTTGTTTTTGTATTTTAGAACAGGGTCTACATGGTCTACAGGGTCTCACTGTGTAGACTGACTCATAGTGACCCACCTGTGTTCAGCCTCCCAAGAGCTGGAGTTACAGGCACACGCCACCACACCCAGTCTCAATCGCTGTCTCAGTGCACCCTGGGGCTGGCACAACACACTACACTGGGCACTGAACCCCAGTCGCTGTATCTGCCTAAGCAGACACTTTAATCTGCTGAGCTATTTGGCTGGCCCCAAACTCTTTTTCTTATTCACCCACTTCCCAACATCTTTAGTGAACCAGACATTTTTTTTTTCTTTCTGAGAATTCTGCAAATAAATTGGGGACCCTTACTTCACTTACGAGTTTAATAAACATTTGGTAAGTTCTAACAAATAACCTTGTCTGATAATTATGTCTGGCAGAATGGGAAGTTAACCAAAGAACTTGTAGAAGGAAAGGGGTCTGAGAGCACTCCTGTGAAGAGAAGGAAAGGAACATTCAAAGAACTACCAGTGGTGCTGCCACACCTGCCCCACGTAGCCACTCACTGTGGCTGGAGGCTGGGCAGTGCACTTTGCTTCACAACTCGCGTTATATTCAGAGATGCTTTCGTTAAGCACACACAGGCAGGCTGCCACTGGCCAGAGCCTTGGAATATGAAACTTATCTGATTCTGCCTTTGCTACTTAACTTTGCCTGGGTGGGAGGGGCTAGGAGATGAAGCCCTGCCCACCCTGGAAGAAGGAAGATTGGATGTTTGATTTAGGATCAGTTCTATGAGCCACTAGAGTTTGTAGAGGAAAAGCAAGATAAGACTTGCCTCTGGAAAAGGAAGGATTTCCCAGAAGTGGAAAACATGGTTCTAGAGAGAAGAAGAGACAGGACAAAGAGTGCTGTAAGGAGGGAGTTCCAGGAAGGTGGGTGGTGGTCTCAGGATCTTGCCCAAGAAGGGGCAGCTAGGAAGAACTGACCTAACAAAAGGCCACCGTGTGGGTCCTTTCTTCTAGGGTCCAGAAGCCACACAGTCCACCTTCACCCTCACCAATCGTCTCTTCGTGGGTGTACCTTCACGTTCAGCAATCAGCTCCTTCCACAGTACGTGCCTGGAAGGGGTTCTCACTCCACTTCACTAGGGCACTTAGCAATTTGTTCAATAGCCTCTTCCCTTGGTTCCCATCTGAGTACCTCTTCTGGAAAATCCATCTTCTATGTCCCCATGAACCTATAAAAGGTAGGGACCCAGGCTACTAGTGAAACCATAAAGACAGACCCTGTTCCTCTGCCTACTTATTCTCTAAGGCCTAGTAAGCGAAGATATAATGGCACTGACTCACCTGAGAAGCCCCTGGTCTTCCCTGCCTTTGATTTTAATGAAAACACAAATCAGCTCAACACTTAATCTCCTCCCCAGAGACTTCGTGGGATTGTTGTGTATACAGTGTTGCAAAAGCAGTGCTATAAGTATTTACACCAAGTGACCTACAACCATGTATTTCTGATATATTTTTCAAACATTTAAAGAGAAGAAAAAAAATTTAAATACCTCAGCTTCATATTAAAATCAAATTACTAGATTGGCTCTCTAAAGGTACTGAGTTATTTTATGTAAAACAATTTGTACACAAGAATAATTCAGAGACAGAGGGCATGAATGACTTAGCTTAGTTACCCTAGTGCGTACTTCCTTAATTGAAAGAAGAAAAAGTGTCAGCCGGCTTTTACAATTACCCTCCATGACATCTACATCTTGTTCTCTTGATCACAGGAAGGGAAGACAGCTAAAATGACTTGCAAAGAATGGGCCCCTGGGAGCAGAAAATGAGATTCTCTGCCTTCAAAGCAAGAAGGGGGGAGGAGAGCAGAGGAGGCCGGATTGACAGAAAGAGCAGCTCAAGAGCTAATTAAGTCTGCAGAGGAGCCAAACAGGCCTCCTCCCTGGTTCACTGCCAGCCAAAAAGCTTTTTGATGTTTCTCTGAAATCGGAGCAGTCAGGGCTACCATTAGGTCCAAGAACGAAGGTTTTTATTCCAATAGCCAGATGTACAAAGAGACGTGGGATGAACAGATTGGGCCTTGGACAGAATGTTTGACTGTGGAGCACTCGTGTGAGAAGGACGTTTAAATTCTAATCTAGGTGATTCTTTCAGTGTATAATCATGTTTTAACCCAAAGGTGTTGAAAATAGTCACCAGATTACCTTGGCTGTCCAAGCGATGAATCAGGCGCCACCTAGCATAAGATCGTGGAATTACAAGCATGGCTGCCCTTGGTTTTGGCTAGTCTGGCAAAGTTGAATCAGATACCGTCAGGGCTTGCCTCTCTGCTTTTCTTTCGTTGCAAACTGCCTGTAATTATACCCTCATCTTTGGCCTCATTTGCTGCTCTTTATAAAAGGCTAATTTTTTTTGTATTCCTGTAGCTTTTCAGGCTTTACAAAGCCTTTCATACACGTGACCTTGTCAACGTGGGCAGGAGGTAAGCAGGAAGGGGTAATCGACCTCATCTCACCAAAGTACAAAGAGGAACAGAAAGACACAGTGACCTGCTGATGGTCAAAAATAACTTAATAATGGAGCCAGTAGGGAAGCCTGCATGCTCCAGGATCAGGAAAACTTCCCCTAATCCTCCCAAAGGTGTCTCGCCCCACAGGTTGAAGCAGGGTGGCACAGACCTGCTGCAATTGGAGCTGCCTGCCGAGCTCCAGAGACACATGGTGACCTGGACACAGGTCCAGACCCTGGTTTACCTGGTGTGCAGACATAGCCCATCAGTATTGTAGGAAGCCCAATGGGGGATAATGTGCAGTCAAGGCTCAAAATCAGTGTCAGAGAAAGAAACAGAAGGATAGAGAGCAATTCTGTTTCAGAGAGCTGAACTGACAATAAAACACCATGCACACTAGACACTGTCTCTAATGCCATGGGGGGGAACCCAGAACTGTCCCTCTGGTCTATACTTCCTCATACATACAGACACAGAGATACATACCCACCAAGGCACAAGCAGGCACGCACACACACACACACACACCACACACACACACACACACACAAATAACCCTGCAGCTTATGAGGAACACAGTCTGATCTCCCGGACCAGGACTCTCCCTTATTTTCAAGATAATGCATACCAAACCCAAGCAGGTTTCCAGGTTCCCACTTTGCCCCTCTAGGAGCACAGGTTTCCTTTGCTATTACTAGACCATGGGCATCACACTTATTCAGTTTTCAGGACCCAGGAAAATCTCCCAAAGCCCAACCCATCCTCTGCCGTCTCTGATCAGAAGACTACAACACTCAGAATGATCTTTGGTCAAACAGCTCCTACAGCCCAGGAAGTTTATTCCTGAATTTCAAGTTTTACTTGTGCTTATCTTGCTGCCTTTCTTTGCAGACTGGGCTAAAGTCAAGTCCACCATCAAATACGTGCCTCCCCAGACTTGTCTAGTCAGACCCTTGGCCAGACTGAAACCAGCAATGGCCACACCTGTGCATGATATCAGGATCAGGATGATACAGATAGGTTCAAGTTTGCCTCAATATTCCGGGTGGGAGAAGGCACCCCAGCAAAGCTTCAGGTCTCCTGAGCAGGAGTGGAGAGCTTTGGCAAGTATTTATCAAGTACTTACTATGTGCTTGGCACTGGGTATACAGCAGTGACGCAAACAGAAAATAATGGAGGCCCCATTCTAGTTGGCTGGAGGGACAGAAAACATGACTAACAACAACAGATATGTGAGTAAGCTAAAGGGAAAAACAAGATAAAAGGACAAGAGGAAATGCTAGCATTTGAAAGAAAGTGACAGATAATGTCTAAGTAAAGACACTGAGGAGACAAGCTGCAGATATCTAGGGTAGAATGGGTAGAGAAGGTGCAAAGGTCCTAAGGTAGCTGTGGGTCTCGGGTTAGCAATAAACGTCAAGATAAGGTTAGAGGATGGGAAAGAGAAAGAAAGAGAGACAGGCAGATCTGTCAGCCTTGAGAAGCCCTTTGCTTTTGTTTGAGCAAGATGGGGGCGCTTGGATGAGACATACAGAGGCCAAGGGAGATGTGTAAAAGGAAAACAAAAGCAAAAAGAGAGCTACCCAGAGCTCAGTCTGTGAAAGGCATGCAAAGGCAAGACAGTTTTAAGACCTGGGAAATACTGGCCCTCCCCTCAGGACCATCTGATAGTTGAGCAGTGACCTCGGATAACCTAAGCAAGCATCATGCTGTCCCTCGATGGTGGCAACACTCATCTGCCCAACAGAAACTGGGCCACACCCAGAGCTAGACATGACCCTCAGCTCTGACCTCTCTTCTAATGGACAGGTACTGAAAGATGTTGGAAGGCAGAGAGTCTGGGAATGAAAGGGTTAAGTGGTCCTGCTGACCCTGCTTTGAAGTGTTGGTGGGAAAGACCAGAGCAGAAAGAAGGACACAGGACCCTCTAGACAGTGTTCTGTGTTTGCTGACCCCCAGCACCCAGAAACTTAATTAATTCTGCAGACAATAGGATTAGAACAAATGGCTGGAAGTTTTTAAAAAACATTTGTTTTATTCACTGCCAAGGAAAGTCTTCTAGAGGTGTGAGACCTGAGGGAGAAAAAGAAGCCAGCCCTGTAGTGTCCTGGGGCCCCTTGGAAAGACCACTTACAGAAAGTCTCCCTTCCCAGCCAATGCAGCCCCAAGCTGGAGAACCTTGTGCAGACACAACCTGTGTGAGCTGGGTGGCAGCCCTGTGTGTGACCATAACCTGCTGTTCTAGCCCCATGAGCTCAGGGTGCTCCAGCTACCATGGTCCATCACCAAACACCCCAAAGACTAACATCATCCACTCTGCTCACACAGCTACAAGCAGGCAGGGCTTGCCAAGGGTACTTTGCCTCTGTTCCATTCTCATGGAGGCTGAGACTGGCACCAACTGAAGAGGGGCTCTCACAAATACACTGCCACACACTCACACATCCTGGGTTTTGTCACATCATGGTGGATGCATTCTGGAGACCTGTCTTGGAGAGGAGGAGCCAGGCAGAGCTGGGCCACCATTTAGGACTGTTCTTGGAACATAGCACCTCTGCTCCTTGAGGCAGTTTCAAGGGGAGGAGAACTCGGTCCCACCTACACACTGAGGGGCTGCCAAGATTCTGGGATCACATATGGAAATGAAAATATTTCTGTGATCATTTTTAGGAAAATAAAATATGGCACAAAGAAGGGCACGATGAGTCTGGTGGGGCCCACCAGGATATACAAGGAGCAAGTGATGGCATGAACCATTCCACAGAGCTATGTCCTTGGGCCATTAATACTCTGACATTTCTTTTTCTCTTTCTTCCTCCTCTTCTCCTTCTTCTCCTTCAACTAGGTCAGCACCACAGGGTCAAGAAACATCTCCCTACCAAGGACTAAGCATTCAGCACTCTTCCGTCTTGTGGAAAGATGAGCCTCAAGTCTTTAGCGTGCTCTAAGTTCTAACCCAGGGACACTCCAAAGACATCCTGACACCTTCACAGCTACTTCCAAATTGTGGGATTTGGACTGAGCCCCAAACTGGGCTCAAATCCAGTTTCCGCCTCAGTGACCTCCTCAAAGTCGGGTCCTGACAGCGTCCTCCCCTCCCATCCATACCAGCACAAGCTCCAAGGAGTAGCTGGCCCACATGGAGTGTCCCTAGATGAGGAGCCCTCGGAGCAGATGGCCCACTTCCCAGCAGGCCTGCAGCCTAGAGGAGCTGAGGGACTAACAGGATTAGGTTAAGCAGGCCGCAAGCTGGTGGCTGGCTTGTCTCTGTCTGGCTGCCTGCTGCAGCTGGTGATGACAAGACGGGCCCTACAGAAGCCGGGCTCATCCTGTGCTGAATCTCCTCCCCAACCAGCTGAGGCAGGAGAGGTTAAACACGTTTCCTCACAGCACAAAGCCCATCAGCTGCCATCTGAGCTCCTTGGGGACAGCTCCCGGATGCTGTGAAGTGACAGGCTCTTCGGGGATGATGACATCTGATCAGACAGCTACTTCCATCCACCAGTGGCAGCTGCCCTGAACAAAGACCACAGATGAAACACTAGCCTTTTCTCCCCAGCACCCACCCTGTGCTGTCTGAAGGTGTAGCCTTGAGGATACAACAGCCTTGGATGTGGGAAGAAAGGTGCTGAGGGGGTGCTATCAGCTGAGCTGCTGAGGGGGTTGCCAGGTGAGGAGGCAGCATGACAAAGCGGTCAACTGTATAGCCCTCACTTCCCCTGGGGTCACGTACCTGAAGGATCTTGGGTACAGTATGAGCTACTTTGCGCCCAACTGTCCTCATCTGTAGAATGGAATAATAAAATTACTTACCTCACAAGTTTGTGGTAGATTAATTGACACAAAGCCCTGGCTAGCTCCTTTCTTGGCTTCAGGTTCCCAGAGGCTTTGTCAAAGCTATGGCCCATGAGAATCTGGAATGTTTTTATGGTTTTCTCAGTAGTGGGCATGGCCAGCAAAACAGCTTATTGGACTCAGGACTAAGCACCTGCTTAAGCAAGCATGAGGACCGGGGTTCAAATCCCAATCCCTGGCACTACATACCATACCGACCCCACCCCCAGGTGCACTGAGCTGGCTACCAAGACCCGGTATGGGTCCAAGTGATACACACTTGGAATCCCAGCACTGGCGAGGCTGAAAGCAGGAGGATCACTATGGGTCCTAGCCGCATAGTGAGACCCTGTACCAAATAAATACATTGGCAGATGAGAAGGAGGAAGAAGAAGAAGAAGAAGAAGAAGAAGAAGAAGAAGAAGAAGAAGAAGAAGAAGAAGAAGAAGAAGAAGAAGACGAAGAAGAAGAACAAGAACAAGAACAAGAACAAGACAAAAAAAAAATAGTCTCAGCATTAGTTGCATGTGAAAGGAACTCTATGGAGATATCAGGTGAAATGTTCTAGACATGAGGCATTTACAGTTGTCCCTTAATATGCTCAGGAAGTTGATTCTGGGAGTCCCTAAAAAGCAAAACCTGTGGATGCTTCAATAAGAAAACAATATTTGCATGTAACCTACACACATATCCTCACAATGCTTTAAATCTCCCCTAAATTATTTATAATACCTAATACAATACAAATGTTACATAAAGGGTAGTTGTACTATATTGTTTAGGGAATAATGACAAGAATAGTTTTGTACATGTTCAGCATCATTTGTTACGATGGCTAGAGGCCAACCATACCTATAGGTATCAAAGGTCAATCACGCACATCACAGGGGAACAAACGCAGACTTGGGTAAAGGTTTCATTCAGGGTCCCACAGGGGCAGCCAGTACACAATAGGCCTGGGGTTTGAGCGCAGGTGTTCGTGGCCCCAGCATTCATATTCTTGATTTGATTCAGTCTGACTTTCCAGGAGAGAAATGACAGGTGAGTAACTGAAGATGCTGTTATTTCTTCTTGTTAAGGAAGCATAGGTGCCACGAGTCAGGAAATACAACAATATGCCCTATTCATGTACAACTTTTGTCTATGTTGCTTTTCTTTCTTTATTCCATATTTGCTATTGACCTAGGTGTCTTACAGTGCTGTCTGTATCACATTCTATAGTAGACAGTGGGTTCCTGGAGGTGCAGGAGGATCATTTGTGCATCATACATATAAGCATGTAAGTCCCTAAGATGTAGAAGTCAAGAGAGGATAGTGTGCTGCCTTTAAAAAATGATGCTCTGGTTTGCAATAGGAAAAGCCCAAGAACAAAATGGGACTCACAAATCCTGCTAATGTGGAATACAAGCTTTTCCAGCCTCAGCAACATTGATATTTTGAGACAGATAATTACTTGAGGTAAGAAGCTATCTTATGCGTGATGAGATTTTTAGCAGCGTCCTAGTCTCTGGCTATGAGATATCAGACCCACCCACATCTTCTCAACTGCTCACTGTGACAGCCAAAAATGTCTTACTTGCCCAATGTGCTCTGGGGAACAAAGCCATCTGCAGCTAAGAACCACTATGCTATATGTTAGTAGTGTCCTGAAGCTTGAGTCATTGCAGCTACACAAGAAAATGACATAAAGTTAAAATCACATCCTTATAGGCTACAACAAAATAAATTTCAGATGGATCAAGGAATTTAAAATGTGTAAAAAGACTCAACAGAATTGAAAAATAAAGGTTATCATTTAATCTTACCCCATGGCCTAAACTAAGATTTTTGTAAAGCAAAAAAACACCTTGCGAAAAAGATAAAACTCAATATGACATAGTAAATGTGTAAGTATGTGACATAGTTTATATGGCATGTAAGGGATTAATAACTTTGTATGATAAATAATTTTTAGATGTAAACCATAAAAGGCCACAGAACCAAGTAGAGAAGTTAAAAATTAAGAACTGGATGTGCGCAACACAACAGGAGCAGCTGAGTATAGTGGTGCAAGCCTGTAATCCCAGCATTTGGGGAGGTTGAGGCAAGAGAATTATGAATTCCATCCCAACATGGGTCACTTGGTAACTTAGCAAGACCATGTTTTGAAATGAAACAATGATCTGGAGATGTAGCTCAATTCAATCTCCACTACTCAAAAAAAAAAAAAAAAAAAGAAGGAAAAGGAGAAAAAGAATTCAATACATTTAAAAACATCTCCTGTTTTAGTAATAAAACAATTGCAATGTGACTTTGCTTATACAACTGTCAAAAGATTAATTTTAAGCCTGGGCGTGGTAGTGCGCACCTGTAATCCCAGCACTAGGGAGGCAGAAATCAGGAGGATCACTATGAGTGTGGGCTGCATAGTGAGACCCTGTACAAAAAAAAAAAAAAAAGATTAATTTTAAAGAGGAATATCTCCTTACAGGGAGAACTCAATGCCTGTGGATAGGAACTGATATGATTCTAAGTTTCCAGAGGAGACTTTGGTGTTAATACAGAAATGTCTTCTACCTAAACATTTTGCTTTCCAGATAACATGATAAAACTGTCTAAAATGCATGAGGAAGATGTAAAATAAGATTAGTATAGCAGGGGGGCTGGCGAGACAGCTCAGTGAAATAAGTGCTTCCCTTCAAGCACAAGGGCCTGAGTTCAATCCCCGGTTCCACAAAAAAAAAAAAAAAAAGAAAAAGATTAGTATAGCAGGACACAGTCAGCTACATGGGTGATGTGACATCCACAAAGGTCACTATTGGCCATCTGGTGAGGTGTTGAGTAGACAGTGTTTTTCACGTGGGCCTCTTCAGGTGACATGGCTTTGGGGTGTTTGCTTTGTGGTGCTGGGGATCGAACTCAGGGACTCGGACTTGCTAGACAAGCCTTCCATATGCAGCGGTTCTTTGATGCGTTTGAATGCTCTTGTCCAGTGGAGGGATGCAGGGGGGAAAGAGAAGCAGTATTTCCTTCCCACTCCCATTTCAGCCCTTTCAGCTTTATTTTGTCTATTTTGTGTATCGGGCCTGTGGAAAATCTCCACTCATTCCAGAGCTTTACAGACAGTGACAAGAAATTAACAATGGTTATTTATTTATTTATTTATTTATGCATTTATTTGGTGCAGGGTCTCACTACACAGCTCAGACTCACAATGATCCCCACTCCTCTCTCAACAATGTATATTGTTCCCTTCCAAGTAATTGCTCAAATTATATAGAATTTCCTATCATCTTGTTTTGAAACTCTGTGTCCTTTATTGTCTGTTTAAAATTTAAATAAAACTATAAAATATTTTAAAAACACATTTTTCACAGGTAGAAGTATGAATATATATTTTGTTAACACAGTTCATCAGGGCCAGGGAGATAGCTCAGTAGAATAAGCACTTGCCTGGCAAGCGCAAGGGTCTAAGTTCAATCCCCAGTTCCACCAAGAAAAACAAAACATAGTTCATCAAAACTAAATAGGACAATTTAAAAAAAAAAAAACATTAATAGCAGATCATGTTGTTGTGGGGAGAGCACGGGTCTGGGAGCCAAGTGGATAGAGTTATCGTCCTAGCTGTGCTACTGAACTAGCTCTGTGACTGTGAGTAAGCTACTTTCTCCTTGTGCCTTGGTCTTCTCATTAATAAAATGAAGCTAAAAAGGGTTTCTGTTTTACTGTCACATTGTAAAACTTGAGATAGATAGTGCCTGTAAAATGACCTAGCTAACAAGCAACCATGGGGCACATCTGGCGTTATCGTTTGCCATAAAATGAGATACAAAACATTCATCGATAAGCTGAACAAGGGCCTTCCTTACACAGGATACTCACATAAGTGGCCTGAGTGAGTCCTGCGCAAGAGAACAGGTTCGGACGTAAAAGCAGCACTCATTTCTGCCCGGGACAGAATATAGAAATTAATTTTGGCTTCCTCTCCCAGAAAGTGATTTTTTGGGATCTTTAAGACCCTGCCTCTCTGTGTCTATGAAGAAAGTCATCCGATAATGGCCTGCAATCCTTTGTACAGTGTTCCCACTGTCCACACAGAGCTCACCTACACTGCTAGTCTGTTGATGGGTAGGATTCATGTCACCTTCAACACTCGTCTTGCCCACGAATGCTGGACTTCAGGGAATTACATATTGCTGTCAGGACGATACACTCAGGAGTCACTCAAATGCAACTGAGAATTTTCTTGTAGAGCTGATGGAAGGATGCTATTTGTCCCATGATCCCTGTGTCTCATAAACCCGGAGGACATGTAGCTCTCCAAATATGCCATCCGCTCCTCCTGCCTCTTGATATAATTGCTTCTACTTATTATAAAAAGTTCATGATATTATTCTAGGAGAGAGACCTTAGAATGCGAGAAAAGGTCATGGCCTCTATAAAACTATCTCAGATTTCTCTCTCTTGAGCTGCACTTGAAGCTAACCTTATCTGGCAGCCATCAAGAGGGGAACAAAGTGTCCTAAGAGCTCCAATTCGATCTGACCTTGTCTTCCTCACCCCAGTGACACCACTGCTACTGGTAGATGTATTTTTCAGGAAATAAGGGACTTGAAAGGTCAGGGTCAGTTGTCCAGAGCAGAGCTGCCCACCCGAAGTAACTCTGGCAGGATGAGTGTGCCATGTGTCTTCCCTGTTGCATATGGTAACCAGTAACCATACACGGTGGGTGAGCCTTTGAAACATGGATAACAGGAGGGGTGGATTTTTCATGTTATTTTTTCATTTTTCTGATACTGGGAACTGAGCATAGAGTCTTCGCACTGAGTTACATCCCCAGCCCTATTTATTTTTTAAGATGAATTCTCACTAAGTCATTAAATTGCCCAGGCTGGACTCAAACTTGTAGTCTTGATTCAACATCTCAGAGTGCAGGGATTAAAGGTGTGTACCATTACATTCACTCACATCATTTAATTTCAGCTAGTTTATATTGAAGTAGTCAGGTGTGGCTACTCTTGATCACCTTGTTGAGTAGCTCAGAATAGAGAAAAAGAACACAAACTCTGGATCCAGATAGCCTGGGTTTGAACTCAGATGCTCTCATACTTACTTTGAGTTAGTGCTTCATTTTCCTAAATCTGTAAAATGGGTATATCAGCACCAACACTTCTCCTGAAAATTCATTTCCTGTGCTCATGACCAACCAGCAACGCCTCTTCTGTGCTAGAGCTTCTGTTTTCCTCCCTGACTCATTCACTCTGTCTTCTCTACCCTTCTCTGTGCTCCAAGGGACTGGCTTTCAGGAGCCACATCCGCACTCCTGTACCTTGGGCTTCCAGCTCAGTGTAGCCTGTGAGAAGCACTGCAGGAGGAAAAGAAAATCAAAATATTTCTTCTCCACTTCCTCCTTGCCGGCCACTATTCTGTGTCCCTCTCCTGAAGGCCGCAGGCCCTGCCAAGATGTCTGTCTTCTAGAACCCTGTCCAGAGTCCAGCAGCTGTTTCCCACCTTCAGCCTTGAGGTAGCAGAGATGGGCTCCGGATTCCATCAGCCCTACAGTTCTATCCGCTCATAGTCCCCTCAAAGGCTTTCCTTGGATGGACAGGCTCTCTGTCTTTTTTGTGGACCCCTAAGTCTTATTAACCAATCTCAGATGGTTGCTTGACTTCCCTAGAAGTGGAACACTGATTAACAACGAGAAGAAAATGTCTTCTCCACAAGAATCCCTCTCCCCCAAGGACAACAGAACACACTTCATTAGCAAGCCAAAGCCAGGGAACATTCTAGTTGCTATTAGCATGTGTTTTGCATGAGGACACTGAAATACATTTCTTCTAGTCCATCAAGAGACAGTATTCTCTCACCATAGCTGCCCCTGTACTTGTCACACTCTGTCCCCAGCCACCACTGAGAATGGTGGGGATTAATTATGCCTCCTTCTGTCAACATCAGGCCTTGCTAGTTGGAAACATGGCTGAGGTAAAGGGTTGACTGATAGGTGTTTGGGGTAGAGGTCCAGAATGGATTCAGAAGTTATCAAAATAAAAGCTGGAAGAGCATCATGCAGCCTTGTAGTAATTAATCCACTGTATCAGGAAATATGATTTCCATATGCTGGTATTGTAGCAGGGACTCAGAGGCTAGGCCCAAATATATCCAGTAGGTAAGTAAACATAGGATAAAATTTGGCACCTGTGCCTCCACTTTACATCTGTCTCCTCTATGACTTTAAAATTTTGGATCACTTCAGTGTGCTCCACTCTGCACATAGGCCTGTTAATAATCATTTAAGGAATATCTATCTAAAAACTAGTAATACAGTGTTTATTAACCCTAAAGTTACCTAACCTATATCATCTTCTTTCATGACTGAGGTGAGATTTTCAGGGACACCCAGTTGTCAGTTTTTACATCTAGTTCCAGTGTGAAGCCATACCTAGAAGTGTCCAGTCCTTGCCCTTATCCTGAGTTCTACTGGGTTCTATGAATTCAGAACCTGGCAGATTACCCATGATGCACTCCCAGGCCCCAAGCAGGACAGGCATCACGTGGCAACCAGCTCACCCCCCAGGCCACAAGGACTTCTCCAGGGCAGCCTCTCAGGACTACCTACCCAGCCCACTGTGCAAACGCCCAACCCTTGCCTTTGCTCCTTTTTCTATGAAACTCTGAAGCTTCTGTCAGCCCCTCAGAGACAGACCTGAAGGCTCTTTATCTCCCCTGCCTGGTGTGGCTGTGCTGATTACGGCCCCTTTCCTGCCCTTCACCACAGCTTTCATTGGTATTTTGGGTTAGATGGCAGAGTGTTGTGTTTGTAAGCCTCCAGTAAGAGTATATCTGTGAGGGTCTGTATTTGTAAACAACAACAGAAATCAACTTCCCTGGACTTAAGAAAGGTAATTAATTGAAAAGCTATTGACTGTCTCCCAGAATAGCCCCAGACGCTGGTGGGCCAGGTTCTGAAGATGGAAAGCTAATCAGAGACTAAGCCAAATCATGCAGCGATCTTGCCATATGCATCCTGGGAGGCTCCCAGCTCGCTGCAGATGCCATGACTCACTACGGCCTCCTTCTCCACTTCTACTGGTTTTTATATAGCTTCTGATTTAAAGTCTCAGATATGTGAGTCTGTGAGGCGCATACCCATCTTCCCTGTGTCGAGGGACTAGGAAAGTAATGCCTGGACCTTTCATCTTCAATAGGGAAATGGATTTTGTCCCCCATCAGGATGCATGACAGAGAATTCCCAAGTGCAGGACAGGGTGAGACACTTAACAGCCATTACAACTCATACTTGAAGAATGGCTCAGTCAAGAAGAACTGACAATCTCCACAACAATAAGTTTCAACTGCCAACGTCCATGCACATGAGTCCCTGGAGTAGTTAGGTAAGAATGCAGACTCACCAAAGATTGATTCCGTAGGCCTGGGACTACCTATGAGTCTGAGGCAAGTGGTGTCCATTGCACAGACACAAGCACCACACACAGGTGCTCTCTGGGGTCATCAAGGAAGATCTGCTCCAACTCAAGGAGACAAGCTGACCCTTGAAGAAGGAGGTAGGGACATGGGAAAGAGAGAATGGGGTGCTCAAAGGCACCAGAGTGAAACCCAGCAGGAGCTGCTAACAAGAACATAAGGAAACAAATTTCTAAGAACCTGAGCCATGAACAGATGAGGCCTGGAAGGTGGGTAGCACTGAGAAGACTTCTGCTCTATTTTAAAGGATTTCATGCACCTATAGTATTTAGATACCAATGGAATGCCCATCTCTGACAGGACTAAACAAAAAAAGGGGATACAAAGGAAGGACCATTTTGTATTTCTATATACAGAATAGTTAGGCTAGATATACAGCTACTTTTGCTTAATTCAATGAAAAGAAAGATTTGTACTAATAGTGTGCGGACAGGATATCCTGTCTGCTTCTTGTACTATGGATAACCACTAAGAAGATAACAATGTATAATGTATTAATTATTGTAACTGTCCTATTAATCAGTTTTGAAACTGTCTCATTGATATTTGTTTCTCAATAAAAGAAAAGAAAAGAAAGGATTTCAACTTTGTACTTGGAGCCAGTAATTTTCAAACTGATAGTGACTTGCTAGTACGTCATAAAATTCATTTAGTGGGAATTGACCAGTTGACAAAAGTGGCATAGAATAGAAACTCAGGTAAGTATTGATTCTTACAAATTTGCTTCTATTATATACATAAGTGCATTGTTAAAACACGCTATATGCACTTCTAACAGCAGGTTAAAGTCACAGAAGGTAGAAAGCCAGGCCATGGGCAGCATAGTGCTACTTGAAGCTCTTTATGGAGGGATGAAGGAGGAGACACAATGAGACATGCAATGTGCAGAGATCTCTCTGTGGCGGGTTGGATAGTCAGGGAAACAAGTCCAGGGAAAAGGGAATATTCAAGAAAAGGCCGGTCACTTAATGAATGATAAGAAACTGAACTTCAGTGATGTGTGTGTGTGTGTGTATGTGTGTGTACAGAGTTTGGGGAATTACAGGCTGACGAAATGAAAATGGTACAACTTAGGTGCAGAACTGGAGGACAAGGAGAGGAAGGACTGCCTGCTCCCCACGTGGGTGACCAGGATTCTGAGCATTCCTGGGTACCTGACAGGGGATGTGGATTTGGTTTCAGGGCAGGCAGAGGAGGTGAAGAGAATGAGCACCAGGATGGATTCTCAGAGGTCTAAGTACCTGCCTGGCAAGTGCAAGGACCTGAGTTTGAGTTTGATCCCCAGTATCTCATATCATGCCTGCCCCACTCTGGGCTCATCTTGTTGGCCCCAAAACTGGGTGTGGTGGTGCATGCCTATTATCCCAGTACTGGAGAGGCTGAGACAGTAGGATCACTATGAGTCTGAGCTGCCCAGTGAGACTCTGTATCAAATCAATCAATTAACTAATTAATTAAAAAATACAGAGTCTGGTGCTGAACTGGCCACCTGCAAACCTGCCATCTACAGTTCATGGACACCACTATCGCCCTCCACAGGTGACAAAACGTGTGTTGACTAAGAAAAAGCAGCAGTAGGGTTTGGATTGAGATGGGGTAGAAAACAGGAGGAGGACGGTGGCTGGGCAGAGCTGACACCTCTGCTAGATTACTTGGTTGCTGCAAACAGCCTGGCGTTTCTTGTAGTTTGTACAAAATAAGCAGGAGGAAGCTGAGACATTCCATTCAGGGGAATGAAAATTGGCCACAGGCTTGAATTGACCGGGGCAGAGGGGCTTCATACCTGTACTATGAGCACAAGGGGAACAGAGCCCACGTGTGGCTCACACGTGGGCATCAAGTGTCTTTTCACAAAGTCCTGTCGGCCTCACTGGCAGGGCCAAGCCAAGTACCTCCTCCTCTCTCCTACCATCACCCCGAGCCTCCCTGGAAATACCATCCTTTCTTGCCTGTCTCTCTGTAACTCTCTCAAATCCAGGAAGACCAAGACAGTATCCTTCTCCTCATGCCCTGTATATACTGCTTGGGACTCACCGAGTGCTCCATGCACGCCTACTGACTGCGTGCATGCACTGGTGAATGAAGAGTCCCTCCTCTTGCCCCCTTCCTCTCTTCCCAAATGCCGTGTATACCTGTGAGTCCCTCTCCAACCTGCGGTCTCAATTTTTCCTCTTGGTACTTCATGCAGGGCTCTTGACAACCCCATGGATAGGCAGATCCTTGGTCTGGTCCAAGCGGGGTGAGTGTAGCTTGGCCGCAAGCCAGCCACCAGCGTAAAATCCTCAGCCTGACCCTGACCCGAGTCCTGCTCGGCCTTAGCTCACCACTGCACACACAGGAAACCAGCAGGAGCAGGATCCCCATCATCTGCAGCATGGAGGGCCTCCTCCTGCCCTTGCACGGGACACAGGGGTGGAGATGTGGGCCAGTGTCCTCTCTCATCACACTGCACTGGAACAGGGACTGAACAAGAGTCTGAAAACTGTTTTTCAAAGGACCAAATAAGAACTATTCAGACTTTTCAGACCAGTCTCACACATATTCAACAATGCATCTCATATATACCAAGAAATCAGCAGAGAGAACAAACCAGTGAATGGGGCTATGTGTTCCAATAAGCCCTCACTACTAAAAACAGGTAGTAGTCACCTAATTTGGTGTGAGGGGGCCAAACGGCAGACTGTAGAGTTAGTGGATCAGCCAAGTCTGCCGGAGTCCTCCCAAGTCCCACTTATTCCCACTCTGAGGTTGTAAAGTAGTGGTTCTCAATCAGGGTAATTTTTGCTACCAAGAAAGAGGATAGTTTGATAAAGTCTGCAGGGATTTTTGGTTGCAAGGTGTTGAGGAGATTTATTACTGGCATCTAGTGAGTAATGGCCAAGGATGCTATGAAATATACTGCAATGTACAGGACAAGCCCCACAGCAAGAAATTATCCAGCCCCAAAAGTCAAGAGTGTCCACATTGACACAGCCTTCTTTAAGGCGGTGGTTCTCCCAGTGGGATCCCCTGTCACCTGGGAAGTTATTAGAATAGCAATCACCCACCCCTCCTAGCCACTAATGAAAAGGTCCGGTGGACCTGGAAATCTGTATTTTAGCGAGTCTTTCATGTGACTGTGGTACTCACCAGAGCTGAGAACCACTTCTAAAAATAGGTCTAGAGGAAATTTAGGAAAGGAAGATGAAGGGCTGGAGGCGAACTCAAAGGTCAGCCATGTGCTGGCTGTAATCTTGAGAGGGGCTCAAGGCCTGGGCAGAATTGCTACCCACAGAGATGAACATCAATGCAAGAGTCATGGGACAGAACTGAGAGTGTCAGCTAAGGGAGACAAAAATGTTTCCCTTCAAATATATCTCTTCAGCGTAATTCAAGTTGGTGATGTAGGGAAGCTACATAGGAGAAAATCCAGGCTCAAACAAACTGAACAACTTACGTAGAGTCACTGTTATGGTTGGTGTCTAGGTGTCCCCCCAAAGCCTCAAGCAGTCATGGGGCAGCTTCCACAGTTTGTGATTGATTATTGTGGATGTGAATGCTGCACCTGCCCTAGGGCAGGTAGTTTGCATTACAATGTGAGGAGGGATGGAGACTAGCTACCTGCTAGAACTGTCGCTACTTCCTTTGCTCTCCGCTCTTTGCTGCATCCACGAAAGGTTGCCCTCTGCCATGTGCCGTGCTGCCTTGGAGCCAGCTGAGTGTGGACTGAAACCTCCAGTAACTGTGAGCCAAATAAACCTTTCCTTCCTTCAGTTTGGGTGTCAGGTATTTGTCCCAGCAACAAAAGTAACCGAGATAGTCACAGAGCTAGTTGCTGATAAAACATAAATCCCAGAGACTAGGGAGCTAAGGCTCCCCAGAGTGGCAGAAAGCCTGGCAGATCTCTGTCCACCTGCCATGGGAGCACAGAGACACTTTATCCCTGAGTTGTTGATGAGCTGAGGGAGGAAGGACTTCTGTTCGCCCAGGAAATGAAGGTCTTGAGGGGGCTTGACTCAGGAAGTGGCCACTCAGGACTGCTTCCCTAAGGCAATACAACTCCACACCTCTTCTCATGTGCCCTAGCTTCTCTTTTCAGGATTGACCTAGGCACCTTATCGCCTTAGTGAGGCCACTGCACTTTTGCTATGACAAACAGTGCCTTGGGTGATTGCCCCTGAGGACAGTTGAAAGCCTTTGACAGTTTGCAAAACTATTTCACTGAACATTTAGAGGTCTGTCCTGGGTTAGCCCTGTGCTCACCCATGGGTAATATACGTGTTCAGCCTTTTGGCATAGGAGATAGAAATGTAGAATTGCTCAGCGTTCCGAGGGTGGACCAAATGCGTGGAAGGGCACAGAGATCAAGGAGAGAAGCCGCCAAGTACCCTGCACTATCTCAGAAAGCTACTGGGTAGAGGAAGAGCTTCAGAAAAGAGGAGCAAAGCTCCAGATGGAAGGGAAGAAAAGGCATCCTAAACAGTCTTAGTTCTTCTCCAGCACAGTTTGCTGAGTATTATCTCCATTTCATGAATTAGGAAACTGAAGCTGAGAGAGGTTAAATAATTTACCCAAGGTCTCACAGAAATGACATAGGCAAGCTGAGACCCACATCTTCAGAAAGGAATCTATGTCCTCTGTTAAATTCATCAGAGTATCTAGGAGGGGGCTTGAACCCTGGTCTTTATCACAGAGTTCAGCAGGAAAAGAGCAGAAAACTATCCATTTATGGCAGCAACTACAAAATCTCCAGTGCCCTTCTTCACTGGGTACCTCTCTCCCTTATTCTCCATTCATATCTTCTTTTTGAGAGGAAGACCAGCCAGGGGAAACAAATAATACTCAAGTTTTCAATTTTCAAATAATACTCAACACAAGCCATAGGAGGTGAGGATTCTTTTATAAGCTTTTCCTTTGTGAAGGATTTTGTATGAGCCTCCAAGACATCTACTCTTATCTCCAACCCTACCTATCCCCACCAATATTCCAAAAAAGAAAACAGTCTTATTTGTGTAGGCTTCTTGAGTAAATATTCCTTCCTGGCATACTTCCTGCTAGATTTCCAGAGGGAACCAGAGCTTTTTATCTTTATGATTTAATTAAAGTGTGTTTGTTCACTGATTAATGAGGTCAACCTTCCCTACCGCATACCTTTTCTGTGTGCGTGTCTCTTCCCAACCTTTGGAAGGATCTCCTGAATCTCTTGCTACCAAGACCAAAGCTGGGTATGCCTGATGCCAAACAAGTGTCTGCCAGAGTCCACAACTGCCTGAATGATGTCCGTCCAACAGCCTTTGTGGAGCACCAGCTAACAAGAAAGGAGGCCGTCTGCATTCATTGGAAGAGCAACCAGTGCTCTCAGGGTTGGAGGAAAATGAGCAGCACATGGTTTTCTTAATGGGCAGCATTGAGCTCATGAACAAAATAAGTGAAATTAGTGAGGCATCACTGTCTTGGACGCAGCCCTTTGGACCAGACTCAGGAGAACAGCACAAATGCCTGGAAATAGCTGGTCTGTACGGTTGCCTGGAAGAAAAAAAAGTTGCAAAAGTAGGTTCCCTGTTCCCAAAACAGATCCTCCCTAGGTTGTTTTCACTGCTGACATTGACTTGCATATCCTCATCCAATGGCAACAGGTCCCACCTTGTCCCAGACCAGAGTCCTTTGTGTGACTCCTATAGGTGGCAGTATTACACAGAGCTAAGTTAGGTACAAGTATTATAGCTGGACAGGGCTGGGCCCCAAGGGAGTCAGCACAGAGGACCAAGCATATTAAAACTGGCCGAGGCTTGGGGAGATAGCTCAGCAGCTTAAACACCTGCCAGGGAAGCACAAGGTCCTGAGATTAACTTCCAGTACCAAATAAATAAATACACAAACAAACAACCTGTGGCCAGAGGCTCATCTGTTAGATGCCAGGCCTCAAGATAAGGACAGAATGTTCCAGCTGACATATATCCCTAAAGGATGAGATGATTGGTGTGACATAGTCCAAGAAAGTCCAGATGACATCAATCACTCTGGTAGGTGACCAAAACATCCTGATCAAGACCTTCTTTAAAAAGTCTTTCTTCTTTCCATGCACACGTGTTATACAACCTGCTTCTCCTTCACATCAATATTATCAAACTGACTAGACTTGTACCCTTTCTGGTTGATCATAGCTTTGACCCCTATCATGAGGTACCCACCTCATGAGTTTGCTCTATAGAGCTTCTCTTCAAAAGTAGGCTCATGGGAAACCCACTTTTGAGTCTCCTCCTGTCTCTCAGAAGCAATCTCAATAAATTTCTTATACTCTTAACTTCCGTTTTTCCTTAAAACTCATTTTTTATTTTGGAGAACACAAACTCAACTTATCCGACATGTAACAGGTTGAGAGTCATTATTGCAGCACTCGGAGGCTCAGCTTCAGTGGTCTTGTTGTTAGAGCGCCCCCTTCAGACTGGTTTCCCAGAAGACTGAACTTCCTAGAAAAGTGGAGAAGGTGTGACTCTGAGGAGATACTGAGGCCAAAAATGATGAAGCCTGGCTCAGAGTATGTTTAGAGGCAGAAGACTGAGACCAAAATGGGAAAAGGAAAGAAATCCTCAGTTCAACAAAGCCTTTCTTGTCTTCACCAGTAAAAACACATTTAGAGATGCCACTCACATCAGTGAGTCTATATTCTTTTCTGTTGAGATGCTTTCAGATACCAGGGGCCCTCACACTCAGGCACACAATGAAGCCTACCCTCCAGGTTCATCCTCCTCCATCAAAAGTAGCCTGATCTAGCACAGTGCATCCAGGGTTCTGGGGCCAGCAGGCATGGTAACCTGGTAATTCCCTCATGTACTTGTACTGGCTGCAATATTCCTATTATCCACAAGCTTCGCAACAGTTGTGTGATTTCCCCAGTTATAAAAAAAAAACTACTGAAGGTTATGGTTTATGCTTTAAAATCCCTAGTGTTGCACAGAGCACAGGACCTATGTTACAACCAACTCAGTGTTCTAACAATGTTTGAATATTAGTTCTCTAGTGATGTTACATAAAATGAATCAAGCTAGTAGGGCCACAAAATATAACTGTTGAATTAATCAGGGGTGAATGAATGAAAGAATTTATCCCCCCCTTATAGCTCTTGATGAGAGGACAGGCCCAGGATATCCTCTCCTCATGGTCATTTCACAGGGTTGCAGCCTGGAGCTATGATTGGTGGAGGATTGGGGGGAGGCCAGGGTGAGGAGGACAAGAGCCAAGCCAGGAGCTCACCAGAGCAGACCCTTTCACAAAGCTCACCATGATCAGGAGATGACAATTGGTCTCCTCTGCTCTTTGCCCACAGTGGATTCCTGGGGCTGCTAGTATTGAGGCCACTGCCAGGTGGCTGCCTTCCTGAGCTTCCTGAAAGAAAAAGCTGCCATCACCAGAATTCAGAAGCCCATGGTTGCCCCTTATTAAAAAAAAAATCCTACTAGGATCTTAGAAGGCACTAGATAAGAGCTTCCTCCATGTTTCCTACACTGAAGACTTTTTCCCAGGCTTCCACAAGTTTACCAATCAGGGGAAGTCAGACGCTCATGCTTTTATAGAATGAAGCAGTGGCTACCAGCCCCTTCCTTTTCTGTGGGGACACAGAGCAGTGGACGCTGCACCACTAATGAGGCACAATGGTGGTGACTGTAGTGGCACAGACACAAAATCAGAAGAGCCAGGACATGTGGAATGGTGCTTATTCCCCACCATGTACTCCTTAAGGGCACTCAAAACACAATTTTTCCAACTGTTTTTCCAGAAGCACTAATATCTGATTCTCAACTAAGGGTGAATATGACTTCCGTATGCCTCAGGGATATTTGCTGCATCTGGAAAAGTATTTGATTGTTGCAGTTTGGTAGGGGCTGGGGCACCTTACTTGTACTGGCATTTAACAAGTAGAGATCAGGGATGCTGCTTAAATAGTCTACAATGTACAGAACAAAACCCAGAGAAAAGAATTACTCAGGCCTGTATGTCAATGTGGTGCCAGGGCTGAAAAGCTCTGATCTAAGAGCACATGAGCGTGTGCATGCAGCTTACATTCTTGGGGCCATAGGAAAGTATAGGAAGCGATATGAAAGTGTGACATGTATCATTTTAGATCTATAGATAGCATACACCTAACACCACAGTGGACACAGATAAAGAGGAAACAGAAAGAGAAAGGAACACATCCTGAGTACCTACTATGAGCCCAGAGCCACACTAGAGTGGACTCACCAGTCACTCACTAGTAAAGGTAGCTGGAACTGTGTCCCAGATCGCCAGTCAAATTTGTTAGAAAGCACAAAAAGTTTTGAGAACCTGGACGCTCACTTCAGCAGCATATATACTAAAATTGGCATGATACAGAGAAAATTGGCATAGCCCTTGCACAAGGGTGACAACAGTTCGAGAATCTGGGATGGCACTGTTAATTTGTTCAGGGTAAGAAAAAGTCAACTTCAGTCCATCTATGAATGTTCTTTCCTTCTAACTATTCACATAAGAGCCACACCAGCCCTGCCCCAAGGCACACTGAGCCAGCTACCAAGATCCAGCATGGATCTTTGCACTCCTGAAATTCCAGAGCTGGGGAGGCTGAAAACAGATTACTATGAGTCTGAGCTGCGTAGTAAGACCCTGTATAAAATACATTAAAAAAAGAATCCATTGAGGGAGGAAGACTACATGGTACCAGGGAAGTAAGGGCAAAGTGACATTAGACTAGGGTGCTGACATCAGGCTTCATCTAACATATCCTCTGTCAATAAGTCTAGTCTTCCCTAGTCTGGGTGCCCATCCCTGACCCTCAATGCAGGCTCAGAGCTGGACCTTCATTGAATGAGGTCTCAACCGTGGAGTATTCCCTGTAGCCCTTGCCCTCCACAGGCACTTATGGACACTTCCTTCACCTGGTGGCTGCAAGGGTAGGTGAACAGAGGAGCTTGCATTCACCCCAAAGCACTACTTCAAAGCAGCGTTCAGAGGTAGAATATTAAACATTTCCCAGCTGTCTTCACCCCCTACATCATGAGTCTCTACATCCCAGACAAATCCTGAACATTGTCTCCAGAGAGCTTGTAAACATCTGCTCTGCTTTTGAAAGAACAACACCTGATCCCACTCCCAGAAGTAAAGTAACTGTTAGTCCAAAGAATCCCTCCCGTGCCCTCCAAACACAGATATCACTGAAGACAGGATGCAGTGCAAATAATATCTGTGTACATTATCCTACCACCTGCAACTGAGCTCTTTAAATCCTTACAACCTAAGGTATAAGGCTTTATTATCTCTCTTTCCTTATAATGGGGATCAAACTTGGGGGACTCTACCACTGAAGCATACTTCTAGCACTTTTTATTTTTTTTATTCTGAGATAGTTTCACTAAGATGGCAATTATTCCTTTTTACAGATAAAGAAATAGAAATGTAAAGCTTTGAAGGGATTTGCCTAAGGGTGCTGTCATGTATAGGGATCCCAGGGAGGCAGAGCTGAGACAAAGGGCTGTGTGCAGGATTATCAGGAGGGGAAGGGTAGAAGCAAGCTGAACAGCAGTCTCTGCATGAAGGTCCCTGAAGGTGCTGTGGGGTTTTGGAACTGAGCTAGACTTTCGGAATTGTCCCAAACTGGGCAGAAGGAACTAAACTTCTCTACCTTGTCTTTGGGTATCTTTTACCTAGTCTGCCTCTGGAAGGAGTGGGTCCTGGTGGCATTTTACTTTTTAAATGCCTAAAGAATGGTGAAGTCTATTCTGGTAAGCTGGTATACACATTTATTTTTGTAAAGAGTAGAAAAATGTATTAAAGAATAAGCATGGTGAATAGGAATGAGGAACAGGAATTGGTCCCACATGGGTGACCAATGAGCCCATCTCTCTGAGAAAATTTTATAGAGTAAAGAAACAGAAGGGGGATACAGCATGGGTCAAATTATCATTAACTGATGATGAGATTACAAGCATAGATGCTTTGGTAATGTTGATACAATAGTAGCAAGGATATATGGATGACATCATTGGCCTTGGTCAGTAATATGTGGCCTTAGTTTTGTACTTAGACTTGGATTTAGTCGTCTCAGTCTTAGTCTTAATCTTAGTAAGTTGGAGAGGATGGCCCACTTCTACTGAAATAATGATTTATTTATATAGAAGCCTCAACCTTCCATTTATTTCCTTAGGGAAATACGAAAATCTGGCCATTGTGACTTTAATCTTCTTGAGATGAACCTCCAGCCTCAGTTCCAATATGTTCTCATCTCTTGCATTGACTCTGTCATGGGTCTAGCCCTATCTGACAGCCTACAGTATCTCCGTCTCACTTAGCTGTCTATAACATTCTCTCCTCTGAAGAGGTATCCCTAACTGTGATTAGGGGAGAAAGACCATAGTTTCCACCTAGCTGATTCAAGCTGAGATGGATCACTGTAAGGGAAACAATCTGGGTTCTTTTCCACAGAACTAATCTACTGATTAGCCTTGGCTAGCGGTCCTGGCACATTTGAGCAATTATGAACTTGGTTCACAAGGCTGACCTAGTAGATTCTGGCAACAAAGGAGCCCAAGGTATTTGTTGTTGGTTCCATCTGCATGATCGCTTGGATTTTGACAGGATTCACTTTCCAAGAAATTAAAGTATTGATAATCAAAGCATGAGCACTAGAATGGAAAGGCTGGTTGAGGAAAGAGCCACATCCAGACACTGCTCTTTTTTTTTTTTTTTTTCTATTTATAACCTTTTTTATTGAAAAACAAATAGCAATAAGATAGTTTCAAGACAAATTAACAGGACAGATTCGATAAATTAATACATTGCAAACTGTTTTCATAATGTTTTGGTATTGTACAAGGTGCATACATGATATACTTACAGACATTATTATAGCAGATGTCTCTAATCAGTGAATTAAGAGAGTGTAGCTGTCCACTTATCTTATTTTTTATAGGTGAATTATATCACAGAATCAATAATTAATACTTTCAACTTTGTTATCTTCCTAGTGGTTGTCCATAGTACTAGAAGCCGACATAATATCCTGTCCAACCACCATGAGTGCAAATCTTGCTTCTCATAGAATTATGCAGAAGCACGGCATTTTTATCCTAACTGTACTGTTTATACACACATATCATGGTTCTTCCTTTGTACCCCCCTTTTTTTGTCTAGACCTGTCAAAAATGAGCACTCCATAGTCATTCAACCAATTTAGGTGTCTGAACTCAGTGACACAATCCAACACAGTCCAGCATTCCACAATAATAGTGAGTTATCTGAAAACGTTGTTAACTGTAGCCATTTACAGCTCAACTTATTATTATGGCCCCATGTTATATACCTCATTTTTATACTTTTCTGCTGGATGGTTAAGACCAAGATAGAGCAAGACCTATATACCAAAAAATGTAGCTTTTGTTTCTGATGAAGTCAGTGAAGTGTCCTCATGGTTTATCTTGTAGTCCTGGGGCTGGGGAGATAGCTCAGTGGAATAAGCATTTCCCTGGCAAGCGCAAGGGCCTGAGTTCAATCCCCGGTTCTACCAAAAAAAAAAAGTTATATCTTTTAGTCCTGTACCTTATTCTGTAGATCCTTTGTCTGTGTCATCCATGTGGATGAGTCACAGCAAATGCTTGACCAGTTTGCTCTCTGTGAGAGCCTGAGAGAAAGTTTTCTCTTCATGTGACTCCCCCAGGCACACTACAGATCATCAGCCTCTTTCCTCTGTGGTTCCATAATCTCCTTGATCAGAAAATTTTAGGCACAACTGAGTTTCATGATGTTACAGTACAGGTTCTCCTATGCCCTGAGTCTTCGCTGACCTTGAAAGGCAAGGGCCAAAATGTTGGCTGACTTTGCAGGTCTTCTATTTCTCCAATTTTGATCTGTGCACTTAGGTTGTTAACCATCCAGAAGAAAAGCCGATTAGTACCCTGCAGCATATGCCGTTCAATTTGCCCTAACTATGTGACTAAATTCTTTTTAGTTGTTGTTGTACATTTCTATTTGTATTTCTTCTTTTGACTTCTTATACTAGGGAGATTGTATGATATTTGCACGTGTGTCAGACACTGCTCCTAAGGAACTAAAATAACTATTGTAGCCAGGTGACTTACACTCTCACACTGATGGAGTATGATAAATACTATAAATCTGATATTTCTTGTCAAGCTTTCTCTTGTTTTAGTCATGAGAAGATGGAGAGTTTGCTTATTTTGAAGGACACTTTTAGTTAAGGAATTTAAAGGCTCTTGTTGACTTTTGTAGATTCCACTGTAGTTTTTTAACCTCACTGAACAATAACAGTGGTCAGCTACCAGTCTAGCACAAAACTATAGTCTTGTATGACCATGTTGTTTTCTGTGAAAATTGCCTTTTCCCTCTTTGGTGACTCCCCTTTTAGCACACTGTATGTTAGTTGATTCCTACCTTCGGGGATTCAGCAATCTCCCTGCTCAGGAGGTTGGGTGACTCACCAAGTTGTAGGCTCCAGTAGAAGTGATTCCCTTGTGTCTTGGATCTTCATTGACCTTGGAGGGCCAGGAGAAAAACATTGACTACCCTCTTAGCCCAGTTAACTTTCTACTTCTGGTCACTAACCCAATTGTTGAGCACCAAGAAGAGAAGATCAGTTTGCATCAAAGCAGTGAGCTTAACCATTATAATCTTATATGGATAACAAGTACTTTGAAATATAAAGCATAGCCAGAGAACTGCTCTTCTTTGCCAATCGTGATTGTTTTAGAAATTGAATTCCTGCAGAGATGACAATTATAAAGTTTTACAAAGAAAATTAGATATTAAGAGCCACACATAGTATCTCAGCATGACAATCATATTATCTTTGAAACACATTTAAATGTCTATCTTAATATAAAATATTCTCTTTTTAGTCAATCATCTAATACACAAAGAAGCTGTCATCTATTTTGTTATGTTTTAATGGATGTCAACAAAGAGGTATATGATGTTATTTGGACTGCTCAGTGTCTGAGCATTTCTCAATGTAGTGACACATACATAATATATAAATCATAAAGCTTAAAAAAAAACTATCACTTGCCTGGTGGTCTCATGCTGGTCTGACATATGACTCTTATCACAAGTAGCTGGACAAGGCAGCTTGTGCATCTGGGACATCCCAAAGTTAAGACTTTTCTTTGCATACCTGAGGCTACCCATGGTGGCTCTACAGCTGTCATCATGTCACAGAAAAATATATTGAGTTACACCATAAATGCTAAGGGTACCACTTAGATTACCATGAGAAAAAGAGAAGGAAAGTTGAGAGGCTCATGAATGTTCAAAGAAGGAAAAAAGAAATTATTGGCCTGAAGGCTAAGCTCTACCACAAACAGTGTCATGAGGAGAAAATACAAATGAAGAAGACTATCAAGATGCATGAAAAGAGAAACACCAAACAAAAGAATAATTAAAAAACTCCACAAGGAGCAGTGCCTGCTTACCTGCTGGACAGAGAAGGACAGTCTCGTGCAAAAGTACTTTCCAACATGATTAAACAAAAACAAAAAGAAAAGGCAGAAAAATGGGAAGTTCCTCTGCCCAAAATTTGTACCCAAGAAGAAATGGAAGTATTAAAAGTTATTCGAAATGGAAAGGGAAAACAAAAAAGGCATGGAAGAGGATGGTTACTAAAGTCTGCTTTGTTGAAGATGGCTTTACAAGAAAACCACCTAAATATGAAAGATTCATTAAGCCAATGGGCTTACATTTTAAGAAGGCCCATGTAACACATCCTGAACTGAACGCCACCTTTTGCCTGCCATTACTTGGTGTGAAAAAGAATCCTTCATCACCACTGTGTACAACTTTGGTGTTATTACCAAAGGAACAGTGATTGAGGTGAACGTCAGTGAGCTGGGCCTTGTGACACAAGGAGGCAAGGTTATTTGGAGTAAATATGCCCAGGTAGCCAACAAATCTGAAAATGATGGATGAATCAGTGCAATCTTACTAGTCTGACAGAGGCTTCATACAATAACTTCTTATGCTTATTGAAGACTACAGACCAATCAGGAAAACCATAACTTGAATACTACTGAGCAACTCTCATGACTACATTCATTAAGAAAATTATTTATTAAATTGTAAAAATATTAAAATAGCCAAGTTTTACAAATTGGTCTTTTTTATTAGGGGTCTGCTAAGGGCTTACATGTTAGTGAGATTGAACCATTTGAAAAGTAAACATAAGTCTTTGTATTAAAGAGTGGATATTCAGCAACACAGATCTCTAATTCCTAAAAAGACACCAGTATTTAAAGTCCATACAAACTTAATTTAGGGGTCTAGAGCTAGGAAGCTAAAGCTATTCTACCTTATCATTTATCATTAGTCGTAAAAAGAAGATAATGTTTAAGTTTAATTGAATTTATTTATAATACTTTAAGAATGGCATTAGTTTATTTAGTTGTACTGATGCCCTGAAAAGAAACTTTATTTGCAGTTAAATAATAGAAGAAGGTTACATGTTAGGTGTGCATCTCAAGTTTTGTGATCTGAATTAAATGGTCATGGCTTGAAAAAAAAAAAAAAAAAAAGTAGCTGGAGCATAAGAGCAAGTCAGATAACTAAGTCCAAAAGAAAAGGTTACCACCATAAAAGACCCTAGTGTCTCAGTTACTTTTCTCTCATTGCTGGGACAAAATACCTGACACCCAAAATTAAGGCAGAAAAGGTTTATTTAGCTCATAGTTTGTGAAGGTTTCAGTTTATACTCAGCTGGCTCCAAGTCAGAATGGCACATGGCAGCTCTTTCCCATCTTGCAAGATGGCGGGTGAAAAAACTGAGAAGCCAGACACTAAAGAGAAGAAACCCGAAGCCCAGAAGGCTTCTGCCAGTGGTACTGGTAAAAAGGGTAAGGTGAAGAAAGCAAAGAGAAGTCCAAGAAGGGGCAGCCCCACTGCAGCCAAAATCCTGTCCTGGTTAGAGGAATTGGTAGATACTCCCGATCTGCTATGTATTCCACAAAAGAAATGCTTTGTACAAGAGAAAGTACACAGCTGCTAAATCAAAGGTTGAGAATAAAATGAAGGAAAAAGTTCTTGCTACGATCACAAAACCAGTTGGTGTGGACAAGAATGGAGATAGCCAGGTGGTTAAGCTTCAAAAACTGCCTAGATACTACCCTACTGAAGATGTGCCCCAAAAGCTCTTGAGCCATGGCAAGAAACCCTTCAGTCAGCATGTGCAGAAACTTCGAGCTAGCATCACTCCTGGCTCCATCTTGATCATCCTCACCGGGCATCACAGAGGCAAGAGAGTGGTCTTCCTGGAGCAGCTGGCCAGTGGCTTGCTACTTGTGACTGGGCCTCTTAGCCTTAATCGTGTTCCTCTACGAAGAACACACCAGAAATTTGTCATTGCCACCTCTACAAAAATTGACATCAGCAAAGTGAAAATCCCCAAACACCTCACTGATGCTTACTTCAAGAAGAAGAAGCTGGAAGGCCCAGGCACCAGGAAGGTGAGAACTTTGACACGGAGAAAGAGAGATACCAGATTTCAGAGCAGCGCAAGGTGGATCAGAAAGCTGTGGACTCACAGATTTTAGCAAAAATCAAATCTGTTCCTCAGCTCCGGGGCTACCTGCAATCTGTTTTTGCTCTGACAAATGGAGTTTATCCTCATAAATTAGTGTTCTAAATTTCTTAATAAGAACCTAATTAAATAACTGATACTTCAAAAAAAAAGAATGGCACATGGCAGAGGGCAGAAGTTCTTGGCAGTGGAAAACAGCAAAGAGCAAAGGGAGGAGCACTGGCCACAGCAGCGAGAAATCCTCTTTCCTTTCCCTATACTGTAGTTAGGCTATCCATCCCAGGGTGGGCACAATCACAATCCCAGCCCTGGATCATGATTTAATTACAAACTCTAGAATCCACCCCATGACTGCATGAGACTTTGGGGGACAACTAGACATAAACCATAACACCCAATTTTATGTATTAGAAGAATTATACATACACAATGCATGAATGCATTTCGTACATCATGAAATTAGTAATAATGAATGTCACAGGCGAATGGAAACCTTTATCTCTTAATTTGGTTTTGTAGTAAGAACATTTTTTAACAGAAAACCTTACTGTTTTACTCATAGCATACTTAACCTTTTAATGATAACCAATGTGAGCATATTACAATAATATGTTTAGAAATGCTTATGGGAATATGTCTCCTATAAGTCCATGGAAATTAATGAATAAAGACTGGAATAAATACTTTCAAGCAGCTTCTCCTTTATTCACCTAGGAGAGTCTTGTCCAGCAGTTTCCCCAAGCCTAAGGGGTCCCCATTTAATTATCTTAACAACTTTCTGAGATAACCTATGAGAACCAGACCATAATAATTAAAACATTATTCTTGACCGATGAAAGACTACCAAGTTATTGTTCATTGGCAACAATATGCACTGCATTTGTAAAACCAGTCTTGATATCATTTTGATTGGCTGCAACCTGGGTGGAAGCAGGATGCAACCTGGGTAGAAGCAGATTCTTACCTCTAATGACACTTATCTATAAGCCAACTTATATTGTAAGCATAAATATTTTTAAAATCAAAAGAAAAAATTGTCGATCTCAAACATAATAGCTGCAGATGTGGAATGGGTCACAAACTGAATAGAGACAGACACACACGAGTCAGTAGTAAATAGGCCAGATTCACTCAGATATATTTGACCAAGTTGAATTACAATAACCCCTTTACAGTTTTTAACTTTATAATTACGAATAGGCCAATCAGAATTTTTATAGCTCAGTTAACAGAGATCTCATGTAATAAGACTCAGAATAAACAAAAATTTTTACACCTGTGAAAGCAAAGACATTTTTTAAGATCTAAGCTGATAGTTTATCTGACTGGATTACAAGCTACGCAGGTTTCTTACTGTTGCTTTGGTAACCATAGTTGTTTGATAGCCACAGTTGACAGATAAATCTACTGTTTGGATAGCCACATGTACAAGAGAGAAACTGTGTTCTGGGGACTGAAGCTAGAGCTATCCCTCAATACCTCTTTTTTGTCAGCTGTTGAAGAATCTGTTGGAATTTAGCCAGTGAGCATGTGTCTTTAGCAAGGCATCTGTCTCTCTATTGAAGACAAAATCATCAGGGAACAGTATATCATCTGTATATTGTAGGACTATGACTGGGAAAAATTTAGAACAGGCCAACTCATGGGACAGTACAGAGACAACACCTTCATCAGCTGAAGGTGAGCCCCAAAAGGAAACTGAGGCAGAGCAGAGCAGGCTCAACCTCCCCCCTCTCCAGTATCATGGAGAACTACAGCAGACTGTCTCTGTGAATATCATCCTCCCAGACTGAAGGTCAGCAACTGTGCTGCCGCAAATCACCGCATTAAGGGAGTCCTAAAATTATAAAAGGCATTTATATTTCCTAGATATAAACTAGATTTCATAAAATAACCATTTACAGCATTGTATACATTTGCATTCTGGTTAGTATTAAGGTCCACTAGGGGCACTCTAGCATTACTTTTCTCTAGTGCACTATCTAAGATAAAAACAACAAACTACAATAGTTGAAACAAGTCAAACAGGTCAAACAAGGAACTACAGTTAATTTAGCAACTAGTAAGTCCATAAACAAAACAGGAATATGTACCCCACCTACAAACTATAATGTCCCACCAAAGAAATATCATAATACTCCTATGATCTCAATTGAAATTCACCAGCATTTGACAAAAAGCAAGGCATAAAAAAAGATGAGCATAAAAGACAAAACATACGCAACTAGAAAACAAGAAGGGCAATTCCTGATTACCTAAATGAGTCACAATCCAGAATCTGTGAAACAAAAGGAGATGCTTACCTCCATCCAATTATCTCACTGGGGCCTCTGAAAGGATATAGGGGCAAAATGTAACTCCCAGCCTGTTAGATGTTAGACAAGCCAAGCTTGTATTCCCCAAAGTCAGAGCATGAAGTCTAAGGAACAGTAGCAAGTAAGAATAGGAAAGTTTGTTGGCTAATAAGAATAGTTCCAGAGAGTCAGGAGGGGTCTTGAATGGGTTGCCCTACATGAATTTATTATATCTATATATATATGTTACACACCTAGTCCCTTTATTCCATGGGACTTTTTTTTCAAGTGAGCCAATTCAGAGATGACAGCTGAGAGCCACCTCAGGAGGTGGGGAGAATGAGTCCTTCTTTACTGCAGAGGGATCTGGATACAGAACCTCTTGTCTCCCATAGTCACTCATTAATGAAGGACAGAGTATACCTGTGTCATGGATCTCTGTCATAAGCCCTTTCATTGCCTTATAGAAGAGCTCAAGTCATCTCCATACTGGCATTCCAAAGCATCCTAGAACAGCTATACAGGGGAGGGTTGCATTAGAGCCCAACTTCAGGGCTGCAGGTAAGACTGGCTTGCTCTGCACCACCCAGAATGAACAAAACTCACTTCTTGCCACAGGCTGGATGATCCTTCTCTTGGACTCCAAATTCTAATGTGATCTCGCTTCACTTTCACTCACCCATCCCTACGGACCTGGCTGGTCCGATGTTAGCACTGCAGGACCAGAATCTAGAACTAACAAATCACAGAATTTTATGAACATTAGGTAACCGTTTTCCACTGAGGAGTTGAGGCCCATAAGCGGAGTGGATTCTCAATACCATGTAATATCTCCTCTGAGGAGGCAAAGCTGGTGGTAGAAGAGGTGGGACTATAACCCAGGTCTCCTGACTCTCAACTCCTGCCATTGAGCACCATGCAGATACCACAGCAGCAAATAACTCTACTTGATCTGACACCCCTCTCTATTCTGTTCTCTGTTCCCAGCCTCAGATACTTCTAAAGCAGTACCAATTCTTCCATCCACCTGCAAAGCTTTTCTCCCCCTTTGCTTTGCTAGTTCCTGCCCATTCCTCTAATGGCTCCCCAGAGAGCTTTCCCAACCTCCCCAGCCCCCAACCCTGCTTCCCCCTTACTCTCTCAAAACACCCTGCACTCATATTTCACATACATGATTATCATATTCAAACCTATAATTAGCCAATTGTTTATTCATTATCTGCCTGGAAAAAAAAAAAAATACACTCCATGACCAGAGAACCAGAGGTGTCTGATTCATCAGCACATCCCCAATACTCAGAAGGAATAAACTAATGAAAGGTGCATTCTGCATGATGCTGTTTTCCAATTCTTAACCACATTTGTGCTGACTCAAAGGCACTTAATGAGACTTAGTCTCTCAGATCCACGGCCTCCCCTCCCCCACCAGCACCTAGGCTTAGGCCAAGCACAGAATGGCCACTGGACAACACTTTGCTGCTTGGCTGGTGGTTTTGTGCCACTTGGGTCTCCAGCATGCCTCTGCCAGGACAGAGAGTGAGGGATTACTGTGCCTCTGCCAGCGCAGAACGGCAGAAGCCTGAGACAGTTCTAGACCAGGCCCCTAGGCAGCAGGGAGGGAATTGGCTCAAATCACATTAACACGGTTCTCAGGAAATGACTGTTGGATTAGGGTTACAGCCACAGTAGCAGCCTCTTTTTAATAGGACATTAGTGCTCATTCTAAGCAATTACCCTATTTGCAATGGTTTCTTAATGTTCAGCTTCTGGAGCCCTGAAAGGGCCTTGCGTTTCTCATCACCAGCTCTCCACTAGTAAGATGGAGAAATGGGCTGCAGAAATGTCCTTCCTGGCTGGATCAAGGAGCCAATACCCAGTCGGTGGAAGGGGCTGGCAGTGGTGCACCCTGGCTTCCCTGAGCGGCTCACCCCACAGAACCCTCCAAGTGTGAGCTTCCGTGGGCAGAGGCAAGTAGGTCTCTGTGCACACCAGAATCTTGCCAGGCTTTCTCCTCCGCTTAGTCACTCAGCTGCTGGAAGCCAGGGCCTGCTAAGGGCTCCTAACAGCTTCCCGTGCCTCTCCCAGCACAGCACTTACATTTATCATGCTGATTTTAATAGCATTGCTCCTCTTGATCATTAGAGTAATTAAGATTCACTGCAAAAACAAAGCACGGTGCAAGAGAAGCAAACAGATCATATTGTCATGGCACCCAGAGTCCACAGCCCTCTGACATTTTCCTCTGCACCAGCATATAAAGATATGTAAATACCAGCTCTGAAAAATGAACCCTATTGTACCATCCACCGTATTTTCTGACAGTAGGGTGACCACAGTTTATTGTCATTACATATGTGATTGTCTGCCCTTCTCAAAGAGATACAGCTTCAGCATGGCCTATGGAAACAGGTTCATTATTATTGCTTCTTAGGTAAAGCACAGAGCAGACACCACTTAATGCTAACTGGCTAGATGGTGTCTCAGGATTCCTTAAGTTGCAAGTGATCCAATTAGCATACCCAATTAAGTGCCCAATTAAAACTGTCTAAAGGAAAAATCATAACAAAAAATATATTCAGAAATAGTTGTAGTTGCAAATGAGACTTAATCCAGTAACTCAAACAATATCACAATGACATCAACCAGGACCTAATAATAATTCTCTCTCTCTCTTTCTCTCTCTCTCCTCTCTCCTCTCTCCTCTCTCTTCTCTCCTATGGTGGTAATGTCATCCTTAATCTCCTCCTGGTGTCCCAACATCTTCAGATAAACAAGACCTCTGCTTCTCATACTGTATGGACCAAGACAGGAAAAACAGACATTATTTCATTAGCCTAAACTGGAGCACATGCCCACCTCTAAACCTATCCCTGTGTGGGCAAAAGGATACCCAGGTCTGAGGTGGGGCTGTAGTATGGACTTGAGTTGTGTTATGTGTTAAAGGCTTGGTCCCCAGTATGGTACTGCTGTTAGGAGAGGCTGGATGGAAACTTGAAGAGCTGGGATCCGGTGGAAGGTCTTTTGTTCATCAAAGGTATGCCCACAAGGGGCATAGTAGGACCCCAGCCTTTGCTTTCCCCATTTTTTTTTTTACTCCTGCAGCCATGAGGTGAAAGACTGCTCTGTCTCATGCTCCCACATCAAGGTGCCCCCACAGGCCCAAACAACAGCCAAGGAGCCATGGCCCAAAACTCTGAAACAAACAAATGAAAAAAAAAAAAAAAACAAACAACTCTTCTCCTAATAAGTTGATGAATGGAAAGCCAACTAACATCTATCCTACCTACTACACCCTTGGGAGGAGTGGAAAATGGAAAAGAAAACAGAGATTCCTGTGACATTACAAGTGAAGGCAAGATGGATAGACCACAGGCACACGTGTGGAAGAATGACTTTGCTACCGAGCAGAACAGTAAAAGCGGATGGACTGGCCCACTGTCTCACTTGGGAATTTAGCCAGAATGACGACGTGATGCGTTATATGGAGCACCGCAGAATAGAATAGCTGGGGAGAGGCAGGGCCAGCAGAAGAGCACAAAGCATAGAAGAGGAGAAAACAGAACCGGGTGAGTGAAGAGGCCTGGGAACCCCTGCTTGGTGAGGTAGTAGCAGAGTCATAGTAAGCAGGAATGATTACCACAAAAATCCACCAGTCTTTACCTCAGGATCCCCAAGTGGAGATGGCTGTCCCACCCACACGCTCCAAAAAGCATTCAAGACACCTGCCTCAGTGGGTCCTGCATTCAAGACCCCGCTTGGACCTCCTCCAAGACTTCAATCAGGTTTTTTGTGTTTTTTTTTTCCCTGAGACATTCTAATAACCACTTCACTCCAGGTACCATTTTACTTGTTTTGTCCAGAGTGTTTCTTAATTCCTTTCATCCAAAGGGGAGGAGATATAATGTCTTTATTAATTTGACCAAGCTTCAATATGAAAGACTGAACTTTCTGCAATGATGGGATTAGTTATTAAAGGAAATTTTGACCTCTCTTGATTAGCCATTAGCAGCAGCTGCTTCACCAAACCTGGATTCCTTGCCTCAGTGAAGAGGGAAGCAGGCATTTCCTGAGGGCAGCTCTTGGCCAGTGTGTTTCTTCACACTTTGTACGGGTTCCCTTGTACGTGTTCACTCTCCTGCCGTGAACTACTGCTTTCACAAATGCATTCCAGTCCAAAAAATGGAAATATATGAAGCAGAGTGGAGACTCAAATCCACGTGGCCCAGTACCTCATCTTAGCCACTGTGCTTCTCAGTGTGCATCACCCTCTCTACTATATCCTGCACCTGTAGTGGTTTCATCACTCTTTTCTCCAGCAACGTGGCCCATAAATCCTCAGTGTAGAAAACAGGGAGGAGTACGGCTTCTCTGACAGAAATGAGGCATCCAGTGTCACAGCCTCCTCCTCTATCTCTGCCTGTGGGTCCTTTATAAGGCCCCCAGGAACCACTTCCACTTCCTCAACAGGGGGCGTGATGTGAAAGCCTTCAGGGTGGGTGTGGACAGAAAGAAGGAAGTTGAGCTCTGAAGTGTGGGCTTCCAAGAGAGTGTGCCCCAACTCTGTGGTTCTGGTGAGCCTCCTCAGTTGCAGCTCTCAGGAGGTTGGACTCTGCCCATCACAGGGTGAGTCTTGGAAGTTGGACCAAGCCACAGAGAATATTATCTTCTGTCCAGATAGGGGCTTAAAGCTAAATGAAATAAAGGGAAATAAAACAAAGGAAGGAGCCAGCCTTACTCTGCCCACTAGCTCCCAGTTCACCAATTGCAAGGCATAGTAGAACACACATGTAATCCTAGCGCTTGTGTGGCTGAAGGAGGAGGATTGCAAGTTCAAGCCCTGTTCACTTAACTTTAGTGATGGAGTGAAAACCTGTCTTAAAAAATAATTTTTGTAAGAGTTGGGGATGTGGTTGAGTGTGAACGCCTTGAGTTTAATTCCCTGTACTATTAAAAACCAACAACACACAGCAATGCCACATCCTTCATGAGCTTGAAACTTGGGGTCACACTTGGTCAAATGTAAATTGTTGTTTTACTTCTCTCCCTTCACATTCTTCTCTCTTCTCTCTCTTCCTCTCCCTTCCCCCTCCCTCTCTCTCTCTCCTTTTTAATTCTCTCCCACCTCTACTTTTTTTCTTTTCCTTTTTCTCACTACCTCCTTCCTTTTCTTTCTTTCCTCCTTCTCTTTCTTCCTATGTTCCCTCTTTTTAACCTTCCTACCCATCTTTCTCACTTCTTTTCCCTCCTCCCCTTCCTTTTTCTCTCTCTCCTCTCTCTCCTTCCCTCTCCTTTCTCCTGCTCTCTCCCTCTCCCTCCCCACTTTCTCTATGCCTCTGTATTAATCTCTTCATTCATGTTTCTCAGCTTTATTTTAAAGAAAATAGAAAAATAATAGATGAAACATTCGAAATTATGCACAATTTCAAAAACAGATCTTTTTTTTTTTTTTTTTTTGACTGGCTCAGGATGCCTTCAGGGCAGGTCTGATAAGGATTAAAGATCTGGGGATCCAGCCTGTTACAGTTTGTGTCTCATCCCACCAAAACCTCTGTGTAGTCATGGAGTGGGGACTTCTAGAGTTTATGATTAACTCATGATCCACTGGGCTTATATGTGATCCAAGGAGGCTGGGATTATGGGTCTTAGTACTGCTGGGATTACGGGTGTGAGTACTACATCCCACCCTGGGGCGGAGAGCCTGAATGGAACATAGCAGACAGAGAGACAGACTTTCTTTAGCCGTTGCTCTTCATTGTCATTGTTGCTGTTCGGCCGCCATGAACTGCTGCTCTCTGCCCTGTGCCCCTCTGCCTGGGAGCCAGCTGAATATGGACTGAAACCTCCAGGAACTGTGAGCTGAATAAACCTTTCCTTCCCTCATTTTGGGTGCTGGGTATCGGTCCCAGCAATGAGAGGAGAGTAATGAAGACCCAAGCACAGCATCCTGTGGCTGACTGCTTGGCTTAAGCAGGCACATAAACAACTCAGCCAGCGGGAAGGCCCCCACAACTTCAAAAATAAGATGATTAGTGTTCAACCACGGTCACTGCATTTCACATTGTTGTCTGCAATGTAGTTGCTCAGATTACCAGATATAGGCATATAGAATTAGTCCAAGTGAAAATTTTAAACATTACCCGCTGCCTTCAAAAAACTGATAGAAAAAACAAGCTGATAGAAATCACTAGTATAATCACCCTAACTCTCCTGTGTATACACATACATGATTTTTTTTTCCTTTCCTTTTATTCCTTTCTTACTCTTTTCCCACACCCCACTTGATTTTTCCTTTTGTCCAGCTTCTTTCCCTTTTACCTTATCTATTGTACATTTCAGATTTTATTTACTCTTTCAAATACACCCTATTAGCAACCAAGTAGACACTCAGTATTTACTGTACAACGTACAATCTTCCTTCTGATAAAGTAGCCCAATTTCTTTCCGTAGATTATGACTTACACAGGATGTAATAATTTAGTTTTTTAAAGAGTTGTATGAGCGGCCTACCCCAAAGGCTCTACTTCCTGTTCCTGGCACGCAAGCCACCCCAACTTGCTAGCAGTAACAGGTACAGCCAGTGTCCCCGCGGCACTCCTTTCAGCACAGGTCCAGTAGACTTCTGATAAATGGCATTGAATGGCTTCTGTTGAAAAGGGTGCAGCACTGTCCTGTAACCACCAGAAAGCTGTGTGTTCTTGGGGTGTCATTGCTAAGTGGCAGTAGCTTAGTGACATTATGAAGAAACTCAGCTAAGCAGAAGCAGGGGATGGGGAGCCAGAACAACAAGGTTGCAGGCAGGGAAGCAAAATTCACCTGTTGACCAGGAAGTAGGAGCAGTAATTTCTGGGTTACGTGACACTCTAGCTTCCAGGCCACAAACACAACCTTGGAGTCACACCCAGGAGGAAACAGCTCACAGGTTAGTTTTCCCACTCAGGAGCCAACATTTAGACCACACTCAGTCCTCCCCTTGAGTTCTGTTCCTTTCTCCATCAGCGACTATTAGTATGCAATTTTTTTAATCAATAAATACACTTATTGATTAAACTGAATTATAAAAAACAAAAACAAAACCCTTTCTTCTACAATTAAGCCATGCAAGCAAAAGACAACTTCCTGGCCAAAACCCGGCTGATCGTTGTTGTTATTATGAACTTTAAAAAGTCAAATTAGGCCAGCCAGATAGCTCAGCAGGTTAGAGCGCCTGCTTAGGCAGACACAGGGACCCGGGTTTGATCCCAGGGTGCTGTACCAGCCCCACCCCCTGGGCACCCTGAGACAGCAACTGAGAGTGGGTGTGGTGATGCATACCTGTAATCCCAGTGCTTGGGAGACTGAAAATAGGAGGATCACTACAAGTCAGATCCGTGTAGAGAGATCCTATAGACCCTGCACTAGATACATTAAAAAAAAATAAGTCACGTCAGTGTGCAGAGCACAGCAACCCGACTCTGCTGTGACTGTGATTGCTGTGGAGACTAACAGAGTAGGCTGTAGACAGGAGTGACCTGGGCTCTATAACTTTCTCAAAGACAGAGGATTGCAAAGTAGTATGCAGTTTTGTGGGTGATTTTTCAAAGCCAGGCACAGAGTTAGGGGCTTTTTCTCTCCTTCATTCATTGTGTTAATCTTAACAGACAAGTTCCAAGTTCTGTCGTAGGTGTCAGGGAAAAGCCATGAAGAAAATTCTGTAGGACCCTGTTGTCACAGGGGCTCATGTTCAACCACGTATTTTAATGATCAAATAAATATGCAGTGGCAAGCAATGAGGAAGAGAAAGAGCTAAAACAAAGCACAGGGGACAGAGAAGAGTGCAGTCAGGGACAAGCTCTCTGATGAGATCCAACTTGAGCAGAAACCTAGAGAAGTGAGAGATTTTATAGTAAGAGAAGGACCATCCCAGAAATGTGCGTGGCTTGGGCCAAAGCTGGAGCTCACTTGGTCAGTCAGATGTCAGCAGGGAAGTGAGAAGGAGAGAGGAGCAGAATGACCAGCGTGGGCAGTGGGACACGAGATCAGAGGGCCAGGCCTTGTGGGGGTCCTATGGATGTGGGGTTTTATTCTGGAATCATGATGCTTTGGCTTTAAAGCCAATGCTGCTGTGGAAATACAATTTAGATGGACATGAAAATAAGCCGAGAAATGAGCAAAGGTGACGATTCCATGAGAGAAGCAAGGGGCTGCGGCCAGGATGCTGCCCTTGAGGGTGGAGAGGGGATGTCCCGTGGTGGATCTTTTTAAAGCAACAAGATTTTTTGCTAAGTGGAGAAGAGAAAAATAAGGATGACTACAAGGATTTTGGCTGGAGCACCTGGGGAAGCAGGTGCCATTGACACTAAAGAGTACTTGAAAACAGAACGGGCTTGGGAGACATCAAGAATTTGGCTTTGGATGCATTAAAATGAAATCAGATAGTTGCAGGGTATAAGAAGAGCTGAGAAGCTCAGATAAGGAAACTGAGGTGAGGAGCGATTCAGGGATACACCCAGTGACCTTACCAGTGAGTGCAGAGGAGCAGATTAGGACACAAATGTCCCTGGCGCCATCTAGCATAAAAGCCTTCACGCCCCAGCTGTGCTATGTGCAGGCCACTTACACGATCTCTGAGGGTGCAGTCTGCGTGAAGTTGTACTAGAAAGTAGTTTGACCCGCCTCAGTGCATAATCCTGGAATATCATTCTGTTTGTACTCATAAAATTTGCTAAACTTAGCTCTCAGTATGACTTTTAAGAAAAATGCCAGTTTTCCTGAGTGGACCCAGCTGTCCTGAGGGGGCCAGAGGTGAAATATGTCCTAACTCACAGCTTCCTGTGAGGCCTGAGGGAGCAGGCGGCAGCCGCCCTGGATACCCAGCCCTGTGCTGACCCTCTGTGCCGTGAAGAAGGGATCCTGCCAGCTGGCCAAGCTTTAGTCCTCCCCAGTGCCCCACCCCCCATGCTCAGGGGACTCCTGGGTCCTCCCTGCCTATCACCCCCTTCACCTACCACAGCTCAGGCTGGCCAAATAGCTCAGTGGACTAAAGGCAGAGCACAGGGCCGGGTGTTTGATCCTCAGCCTGCCATGCCAGCCTCACCCCCAGCGTGCACTGAGATGGTGATGGAGACTGGATGTGGTGGCACACGCCTGTAATCCCAGTGCTTGGGAGGCTGAACACAGGAAGGTCATGAGTTTAGTCTGTGTGGTGAGACCCGGGAGACCCTGTCCTAAATACACTCAATAAATAAATAAATAAACAAACTACCGCAGCTCTACACAGTTCCTCTGGTCTCAGTTACGTGGACCACAGCCCAAAAATGTTTATCATATTCACATAACTTTTACGACAGTACATTGCTATATTCGCTCTTTTTATTATTAGCTGTTGTTATTCTTACTGCGCCTATTTACAAATTAAGTTTCACCACAGGTGTGTATATATAAGAAAAAGTACAGCATATTTGGAGTTTCAAACATCTCTTGAGGATCTTGGGACCTATTTCCCCACAGATAAGGGGGAACGCCTGTGATATTAAAAACCCTGGGGAATTTGCTATCCACTCGCCTTTAGAGCACCTTATTCACCACAATGAATGTTAGCGACTATAGAAACTCATTTTGTTCAGCTTACCGTGTTTTGCCTTTTCAACATTTTATGGAGAAACTTTTCATACATGAAGCAATGTTGGCAAATACTCCACAGTGAACATGTGCCCACCAAGCGCTCTCCATGATGTGTTACCCAGCTATCCTCCACTCCTCCCTCCGGCCAGCATCAATCCATTTTATGTTTAGGGTTACACTGCCGCATGCTTCACCCTTAAACACTTCAGCATGTGTATCATTAACTAAAGTGCAGTGTGTCTTAAAGTGGGTGTGGGTGTGTAGGTGTGTATGTGGAAAGGGGGGAGGGAGGAAGAGAGATAGAGACTTTGGAAATGGAGAAATCAGCAGATTTCGTGTGTCCAGATGCGAAGTCTGGACAAGGGCACATACATGTGTGTGCCTATAAACAGAATCATGAGCTGGTGAGATGGCTCAGTGCGCTAAAGCGCCTGCTTAGGTAAGCTTAGGCAAGCAAAGAGACCATGGTTCGATTCCAGGCATTACATGACATGCCAGCCCCGCGCCCAGGTGGGCTGGGCCAGCCAGAGCCCAGGTGTAGTGGCACACACCTGTAATCCCAGCTTTGGGGCAGCTGAAAGCAGGAGGATCACCACGAGTCTGAGCTGCGTAGTGAGACCCTGCAACAACCAAATACACTAATAAAAAAATAAGTAAATAGAATCGTACCACATGTTGCTTCCTTTGTCTGCCTCCTCTAGCGCAGCATGTTTTTTGCAATCCACAGATGCAATGGCGTGTTGTTAATAGTTCATTTCCTGTTTGTGCTGGGGGTATTCCATTATATGAATATGTCACGGTTCCAGCAATGTGTTTCATAAGGAAAATTCTTTTTCTCCAATACATTTCTAGTTAGGACTGCTTCTGGCTGACTGTTAAGGATTCTCTCAACCTAAAGCAACTGGGTCTGAATCACCACAGGCAGGAGCTTGGGCTTTGAAATCACACAGTTCCAGAATTTTAATCTCAGCTCCACCTGTCACTGCGTGGGTGCTCTAAAGTACGAGTAGTTCATTGATTTCTGTGCTCATTCATATAGCAAGAGCTTCTGAGCACCTGCTATGTTCTAACCACACTAGGCCTGGGAAAAGCAACAGGAAGCAATGAAATAGACAGAGACATTGTCCTCATGGGGCTTACAGTCTGATGAGTGGCACAGACACTAAGCGACTAATTAACCACTTAATTATTTAATTGCCATTGTGATCAGCGCTTTGCGGCTGATGTGACAGATGTTGAGGGTGTGAGGCAGGGTTGCTGGATGAGGCTGAGAGCAGAAAGATGAGTGGGCGTTAAGTAGGCAGAAGGAAAGCCTTCCAGGCAGGAAGGAACCACGGGCCCAAAGGCTCTCTGCAGGGAAGGAGCACTGCAGAGTTGGAGGGAGTGTGCACAGTACTGAAGTGGTGGGGAAGGAAGATGAGCAGGGAGCTAGTGCGGGCTGACTGGGCCGGCAGAGCTCTGACCACTCGGGCTTTGTAGACTATGTTCAAAATGCTGGTCTTTCACCTCAGAGCCACAGGCATCTGAGGGCGGCCGGACTGTACACTTCACGTGGCATTGTCTGTTTTTGTTCACTGCTAAATCCCCTGTGTTCTGACAAGTGTCCTGCACCGATTTATGAAAGGATAAAGGGAGGGAGGAGGAGAACGGAGAGGGAGGCAGAAAAGGGTGGGGGTGATTTTAAGCAGAAGTTTGAGATTTATGTCTGACACAGGTCACTGGCTGCAGTGTGCAGGCCGGGCAGTGGGAGGCTCAGGACAGAAGCTTCATCTGCTCAAGCTGCTGTAACAAAGTATCACAGGGCCAGTGGCTTAAATAGCAGGCATTTATTTTCTCACAGCTTCCGGGCTAGAAGCCCACTGTTCAGCCTACCCTCACACGGATTGTCTCTAAACACATAGAAGGAAAACGATATTTCCATTTTCTCCTCTTTCTCCTGTCTCACACCTGTCCTAACAGATTAGATGCCCCACCCTTATGACCTCGTGTAACCTTAATTATCTCCTTAAAACCCCTGTCTAAACTTCTCATAAAAGTGGCACATGTTGCCAACAACTACATTAAAAAGTGTTCAACGTCTTTAGCCATCAGGGAAATGCAAACCAGCACTGCACTGAGATTGTCTCTTACTCTGGTCAGAATGGCTATCATCAAGATCACGAAAGCAATGAATGCCAGCAAAGGTGCAGGGGCAGGGGGTCCTTATAGACCATGGATGGGAATGTACGTTAGTGTAACCACTGCAGAAATCAATATGCAGGTTCCTTAAGAAACTAAAAATAGAGCTCCTACATCGTCAACCTATACCACTCCTTAATAAGTGCCCAAAAGAATTAAAGTCATCTTCCTATAGAAATACGTGTACACTGTGTTTATTACAGCACTACCAAGTTATGGAACCAGCCCGTGTGCCCACAAGAGATGCAGCAAGTGTGACAAATACACATAACAGAAGAAAAGAATGGTATCATTTGCAGGAAAACGAATGGAACTAGAGATCATCGTGTTATGTGAAATAAGCAGGCTCAGAAAGACAAATATTGCATAGTTTCTCTCATATATGAAACCTAGAAAGAGAAATGAAGAGGGGAGAAGGGAGAGGAAAACTGAGAAAAGAGGAAGGGGCTGGGAGTATAATTAGGCGTAAATATATCAAAGTATGTTATACAATATCTGAGGGTGCCACCATGAAACCCACTATTTCTACAATTAAGGTCCACTGATAATTTTGCATTTTAAAAGCTTTGTCTCCAAATAACATAGGAATTTTAAGAAAACACAATTCTGCCATAACAGGGCAGGCACAAGGAAACCAAATAAAAGGTTACTCCAGTCTAGGAATAGAATGTTGATAGTCTAAGCCAGGTACTGGCAAAAAGCACTGGGGGGATTTGGAGCAGCAAAGTGTATCAGAGTCCAGGTCAGGGAGGGGGGAGAAGGGCTGTTATGGGTAACTCTTAGGTTTCCACAATGAGTACAGTGGTGGCAACTGCGGCCCAGCCCTATCCAGTGGACCCTGTGACCAGCAACCTCTCTGGAGTCAGTCTTTGGAAATGTAGTTAAACGAAGGATCCAGAGATGTGAGCATACTAGATTGTTCGGATGGGTTTTAGCTCAATGAAAAATCTCCTTCCAAGACACAGAGGAGGAAGAGGCACCAACATGGAGAAAGAAAGGTGAAGACAAAGAGTTTGGGGTAACTGTGCCCCTGGGAAGCAGCTGAAGCTGGGAAGACTCTACCCTTGAGCCTCTGGAAGGATCGTGGGCCGATGCCTCAACTTCCGGCCTCCGGGGCGGTGAAAGGTCTGTTTCTTTAGTTTTAGGCCAGTTGGTGATGACTTTCTTATACTAAAAATAAAAAAAAACTGCCATTTCATGTGTGATGGTAACATTTATGGAGAGAGGGAGGTCAGAAGGGCCGGGAGTTATGGGACAGGAAAAAGAACAGGAATGTGGACTTTAGAAATGAATCTAAGGTGGCTTCAATAAGATACCAAGGAGCTGAACTGGCTGTGGCCAGCCTTAAAATAAACACTGAAGAATTGATATTAGTTATGAGTATTTCCTATTGGTGTGCTCTTACGTTAGAAGTGACTGCTCCTGACAAGAATACCTGGCTTTTCTGGCAAATAGGCTTAAATTCTGCCAACACCACAGCAAAGCTTACATGCACTCTGTAACACCTCGACTGCACTTTAACATTTCCTGGTATAAAGTTCAAAGTTCTATTTGTACTTCTTCACCTCAGGCTTATGATACCAACTGCATACCCACCCAGAAAATCTACATACACGAGCCCAATGGGAGCCGGTTCCCTTCTCCCTTCCTTCCTTCCCAGCCTCAGGACTCTATTTACAGCAGAAGTCTGCCATCTTGTGGACAAACAGGATTCCAACGGCCAAGCCCTGAACCAGAAAGTCCAGAGGAGAGATGGCTGCAGTAGGCCACTATGCCTTCGCACTGCCAAACCCAGCTTCATCTAAGTGGCTCTGAAAGTCAAGGGGATTAAAATAGCAAAGAGTGCACAAAACTGCACCAGAGCAGGTCCTGGACAATCGCTCTCTCCGGGTTTAGAGAACTGAGACCCTCCTCCACTGATAAGCTCCCCCAAGTGATTGCAGTTCATGATAGAAAAAGTCAGTTGGTGAAACTCTTCAGTCCCACAGAAGAGACACCAGCTCCACCTGGCATTTTTATAAAGCCATATACTTCTGTGTGGGCTTGAAAGAGTCTGCTGGGCAGGCCGAATAGCTCAGTGGATTAAAGTGCCTGCTTAGGCAGATGCAGGGGCTGGGAGTTCAATGCCCCGGTCTGCCGTGCTGGCCCCAGGGCTCACTGAGACGGCAATTGAGACTGGGTGTGGTGGCGCACACCGGTAATCCAAGCTCTTGGGAGGCTGTAAACAGGAGGGTCACTATGAGTCTGATCTAATAGTGAGACCCTGAACACCCTGTAGACCTTTCCCCAAAATATAGAAGAGTCTGCACTCAGGCCACCTTATTTCTCTGCCAAAAGCTGATCAGAGGCAGCAGGGAGTGGGGAAGAGAGAAATGTTCATCCACGTGTAACAAGCTGCAGTTAGACAAGAGTGAGAATCTCTTGTGCACTATTGCACAGTGACAGTGGCCTGTGATGTCTTCAAGATGAAGTGATAAATGAAACAGCTATGTTTCACTTGATTCCATCGTGTCTGCATTTATTAAAACATGGCATGGTACTCATTAACATGTCTGAGTTTTGTGTTTCCGTGTACCAGTTACCTCAATTTCTCCATCCATAAAATGAAGATAATGATATCTATCCAATAGTATGAGTTCATCCATCCATCCATACACACATGGGCTAAGGCATACAAAGCGCTCAGTATTTTGCCTAGCCCAGTGAATTTAAGACAAGTTAATTATTGCGCCCTTAACTGTCAAACTCAACAGCAAGATAATACTGTTAAGTATATTTTCCCTCTCACCTTGAATATTGTTGATAGCAAAATATGTCAGGGATCATGGAAGAGAAATAAAAATAAGCCACAGTTCATCTCCTGCCCTGTGGAGTGGTCAAGTATGAATAACACGTGCACGTGGATAATAGTTGGTATGAGGCAAAAACTAAGATATCTTATAAAAGCAACAAAAGTGAAGCATTAGCAGAGAAGATCATTCTCGTTCTTAGAGGAGGGCATTAGGGGGCCCGGGAGATGGCTCAGTGGAATAAGCGCTTCCCTGGCAAGCACAAGAGCCTGGTTCAATCCCTGGCTCTGCAAAATAAACAAACAAACAAACAAGAGGAGGGCATTAGACAAATAAAATTAAAGCCAGACAAACTATCAGCAAATGGACTTGGCGTGGTCGAAAGGCAGCAGGGCAGGGGTCTGCTAAGTCCAGGACGAGTTTGCCAGCCCTTCCAGCCTGTCCTTTACCAAGTAGGTTCAAAAGCTTACTTTTGTCCTCAAATGCACATGTTTTCTTGTTATTTTTCCTGCATACAGCCCTGTTGGGTGTATCTCCCCAGATCTGTTCATCTGCGCTTCCTTCTCTCTGTGGTCACTGCAACCCTCTAGTCTTGCAGTAACATTCTTCCCTGACCAGTAAGTGCCTCATGGCAGAGCCCGCTTCTCCTCTGGCATCTGCTGGGGTATCCTGCACCAGATGCCCCGTGCAATCTGCTCTGTGCTCCTTGTTCTCCACTCCTGGCTCATGGGTTCCCTCAGGAAGAAGTCAATTTCCTCACGTGTACCTCCCCAGCCTCTTCCTCCTTCTACACTCATACCCCTCTGCCCAGCCCTGGTGACCTTCAAGTTCCTGGACTTCCCTACTCCTGCTTCTCTTGGTGTTAATCACAGGTCATGCAGTCTTCACCCATCCGTCCTCCAGGAAGTTTCTGGATGCCTTGGAAGAGGTCAGACCCCCTGGTTACACCATGTCGCACCTGGGCTCGCTAATCTTTACTGTTGACCCTATTGGCTTGAAAGACTCATACAAGAGTAGTAAAGCTCAATTCTTCAAGTAGCAGAGTTTCATGACCTTGGAAACGTGTGTTGCTGCTCCCCTGTCTTCCGCCTCCTGACTGTCACGAGGGGCAGCTCTGCTTCCCCCACACCTTCCCACAATGTTCTTCCTGATTTGGAGTCGGTCACCATGGACTGTAACCTCTGGAGTCATGAGTCAACATGAACTTTTCCTCTTTCAAGATGTGCATTTCAGCTGTTTTGTCCCAAGGATGAAAAGGTGCCTAATGCAGCAGCCCTCCCTTTCCTTTCACTCATTGCCCTTGCCTGCTGCAACTGCTTACTTATTTGTGTAGTGTTCAGTCTACTAAAGCCTGCAGCCCTCACCTTCAATGCTTCAGTTATTAGAACACTGCCTGATACGTAGGAGATCATGACTATCTATCATGGATGGATGACCCCATGAGTGTCTCACACCATTGAAGAGCATAGAATGGATTTAAATACATGTGGAGGGCTCACAGAATTATATTCTCCTTCCAATGGCACAAGAGGACATTGAGGAACATCCTTTCACTGTTGATCAGTATAAGTTAGCTTAAGGGTTTTGCATACAGTGAACTGAGGCCAGGTAGGCTTTGGAGAAGCACGTCAGGCCTTGTCTCATAAGGGGCAAGTCTGACTAGAGATACTTTACAAGAAGTGGAGCCCACAGTAGAATCTGTCTCTGTCTCTGTCTCTGTCCCTGTCTCTCTCTATTTATCTGTCTCTCTCTCTGTCTGTCTTTGTCTCTCTCTCTCTCTGTCTCTCTCTCTCTCTCTCTCACTCGCTCTCTCTCCCACACATCATTCTAGTCTGAATCCTGTCTACCCCAATACTGTCCTGCATAGGACGAGCAGAGACTAGGGAGCACACGGCCTGGCCTTCACAGACTGGTGATCTGGGCAGAGGAAGGCAGATGGGACAGCTTTTGGCTCAGGCAGTGATGCTGGTCCCTATCATCCATGTTCCCCAACATGTCACCTTGCGAGTGTCACCAGGCTCACACTCCAGACGCCCCATTGGTAACTTTGTTCCAGCTTGGCCCCCCCCCCCAGCCCCACACTGCAGAGCAGCTGGCCACACATGGAAGAGCTCGCAATGGGCACTGCTCCAGAGCAGACAAGCGTGCAGAGGGCAACGGCATTCTGTCGGCACACATGTGGGACACACCTGCCTCGCTGAACAGTGTAAGCAGAGGACAACATCCCATCAACACACTCCTGGCCTGGGACCAGCTCTAGCCAGGGGATCAGTGCTTTCTCCACTCCTAACAAGAGGAACTTCCTGAGAAGCCAAGCTCTCTGGACTGACAGCCTGAGCGGTAGAGCATGAAATGCCTCTCACCACCCCCCACCACAGCTCTCAGGAGGTGGCCCGCTCAAGGGCCCAAGGACATGTGAGCTTGCACAGAGCACAGCACCTTCTCAGGCCTGTGCAGAAACCACTGGCTGCAGCCGCGCTCTGGATTCCGGCTGCAAGTACCTTGCCCACCCATCTCCCCTGGTTCTTTGACATATGTTGGTGCAATTGTCCACCTCTCCCCCACCCTAACCTCATGGCCCAGGGAGCCATCTGTGTCTGCAAAGGACCTGCCATCTCTCACTATCGGATTTATAATCCTAACAAGCGAATACCTCTTTTTCCAACTTCTTGGAAGAGAGATGTCCGCAGGCCGCCCAAGCCCTATTGGATCCCGGCAGAGAAGCAGGTCCTCCTCACCTCACGCTGTGGCTCTGATTGTCCTCATGATGCTGTCACTGACCGAGCAGCCAAGAGCCCCAGCGGGACCCACGTCCTAGCTGCTGCCCTTCCTGTAGAGAAAGCCAGCTCTGACAGGTCCTTACTCTTTTCAGAACCGCATCAACACTGCAATCATGTAACATGGTTTTCATTAAAAAGAAAAATGAAGATAATCAGGCAGAGCTATGTGAGATACTGGATTCATTTAAACTTATTTCTTATTACTTCTCAACTAAGCCTTCTCTTCCCTATCAACCCAGAGTCCAGACAAACCTACAACAGGAGGGGTCATAGGATTTCAAGTACTGGACACTGACTTGACAAGTCATCATTCTTTGTTGCGAATGACAAAAATGTAAGTCACATTTAGATAGAAATATTATAGGCAGTCAGACAGGGTGAGGCCCTGGAAGGAGCTAATATGGAAGATAAGATACTTGCAACTGTGGGAAAGATAGACACTCCCACTGTGGGCCACACATCAAGAAAAAAGATTAAACAAACGAAGCCATATGCTTCCCTAGCAGGGGGCATCAAGAACCAATATTCTAAATAGGTAGCAATCACCTTGAAAAAGCCAGTAGGTACTGGCCCAGTCCCTTGCAGGAAAAGCCCAAAGAGCTCTGTATTCATGCCCACTTGTTACATGACCCGCTTTCCCATTGGATCCCCATTTAATCAGTTGTGCTTATAATCCTACAGTTGACCATAGTTTCGTCCACTTCACGCCCACCTAGTAAGTTCCCATGTTTCCCACTTTAGACCTGCCTCCTTCACAGTGCTGCTCTAACCAAAACAGGTTCCTTGGCAGCTCACTCAGTTCCCCTTCTGTCTCTCTGTCAGACAGAAGCTTTCTTTTCCCCAACAAATATATTCTGCTACTAAGCTCCATCGTTCCTAAAATTCATTCTTCAGTTTTAGAGAAAAGAAAATCGTCCCAGGTATCTTTCAGGTAGGCAGTTTCCCCTGCATCACTCTGATGAGTGCATTTGGAGAACATTCCCCTTTTAAATCAGAACAGGATTTCCCTCCAGCAAGAAAGACACTGACCCTAGAAATAAGGGGCATCTCCCCTACCCAGACAACACACACCTTCTTCCCTTTCTTTCCAAGTACTGTAATCATTCCCTGTATTAATTTGCTAGGGCCATCATAACAATGCTGGGACTCAAGGAACAAAATTTCATTATCTCACAATAGGCCACACTATACATGCAGGGCCAAGGTGTTGGCATGGGAGGTTTCCTCTGAGGCATCTCTCCTTGGCTTGCAGGGGGAGCCTTCCTGGCTTTTACTTTATCCTTCCTGGGTGTCTGTGTCTCAGTCCCCTCTTCCTCTGGCCCATTGGAATAAGACGTACCTTCAGGACCGTCATTTCACATCATCTCATCTTTAAACACCGTTACTGCTTGAGGAACTGAGCATTGGAGTTTCGGTGTACTGATGTAGGAAGTGGGGACTATCAACCCACAAGGTCCCTTCCTCTTCACTCTTTTCATGTAAGGATAAGCACTGGGGGTGATGTGACATGTCCCCAGTCCTAGGGTTGGTCAGTGGTGGGCCTCACCAAGGAGACTTGCTGCACCCCAAACCCAGGTGGTCCCCGGTGTCCTACCCCCAACCCTGAACCACCCCTAACCTCCCTTCCTAGATAAGACACAGCAAACCAGCTTAGGTCCCCGCACCTACTATGGGCCAGACACCCAGTACAGGACAACATGTCTGAAGGTGTTCCTGGGAAGGAACAAAACAGAGAAGAAACAAAAACCCTACTAAGTGGCTGTTGGAAGCCACCTAAGCTGGACACTGGCCAAGTGTGTGGAAGCAGGTCTAGGCCTCAGTGCCTGAAGCAGCCAAGCTACTTCAGTCCCCAGAAAAAAGCCTGGTTAATGCCAGCTCCTAGTCACTAGGCAACCTTGAATCATGGGTTACTAACTTTGCAAAGGTATAAATGCCCATACTGTGGCTGGGGGGGAGGGGGGGTCATTTCACCAACCAGGCAGAGGAGCCATCATTTAACCCAGCTCTTGTCTTCTTGTCTGTCTTTTCCCCATTCCTGCTGCCTTTTCTCCCCCGTTACAACGGATTACATTGGGTTCAACGGATCACACTGAGACCAGCGGATCCCTACAAATGGCATGAAGAGATTTAGCTAAAGGAAGACAGGCTCACCAGCTCCTGATTTGAAGGGATAAAGGCTCTTTGGAACCGAGAATGATGAAGCCTATGGATGTGCAAATGAGCCCGGGAAGAACTAATCAAAGGGTAAGTTACAAACCAAAAAAAGACAAGAGAAGGGAGGGCAGTGCCTGTTTCAGTTTCTCTCATTCATAAGAAATTCATGAGCAACTTGTGGTGGAAATTTTTGTTGGTTTTGATGGTGGGAGAAAATTGTAAATATGTATAATATGTAAATACCTTTTATAATAAAAGCTCATGAAAATAAAAAGAGTCTGTCGGCAGAAAAGCTGTGAGCTGTGTGGGACTGTGAATATAACTGTCACTCTAGAAATTACCATAACGCTTACAGGGCTTTCCTAAGATTGGGAGAGTAATGCATGTTAGGCACACAGTCTTCCTGCCTCAGCCTCTCACGCAGAGTAACTGGGATTACAGGCAGGTGCAACGTGTTTTTCTTTCTTTTCCTTTTCATTCCACAACACACACACACACACACACACACACACGGCCGCGCGCGCGCGCGCGCACACACACAAGACCCTCCGCTGCACTTGCACTGTGGATTAACTCAGGATCTTGCTAAATCAATAGTTGCCCAGGTTAGTGTTCAGTTGTAGATCCTCCTGCCTCAGCGTCCGAATGGCTGGGATTACAGGCATACACCACCAGACCCGGCTTTTCTTTTCTAAATTTAAGTTAGGAAGGTAGTTTGGGCCTTAGTGAACACCGGCTTTCCAGCTGGCCCTAC